>JAJMIC010000034.1:0-74163 GCA_030583385.1 Spencermartinsiella ligniputridi
TCAGTAGCTGTACAGTCTTCGGCTGCCGCTGGCACCGCCGGACAACCAGGCCTGGCTCAAAGCTCTGGAAGTTCCAAGCTCGCAGCGTCACTGTTGACACTGTTGTCCGTCTTGCTCGTTCATCTAGTTTAAGGATGAAAAGCGATTTCTTCTATGTATACCCTGTCTCTAAATGCCGGGTTCATCTTCAACAGATTTTGTTCTATTAAGTGGTCTTCAAAGCCTCACATCTTATTTTTCATTCTTTAATTGTTTTAATTGTTTCTCCTCGTAATTGTTAATAAACCGTTTAATCACATTCGGATCTCACTGCTCAGAATGTTACTTTCCACATGTTCGATATATGTCTCTCTCTACCCATGCCGAGAGGCTCTGTTGGTACTGTTGTTTTTGTGATTTACTGCAGAAACTTATAATGCTACAGTCTAATATCGACTGTGACATCACAACATTTTAAAAGTCAGTGTCTCAATCATAGTTCTATCAGTAACTTATACCCGAAACATCGCAACATCGGTTTTTCTGTCATCCAACTTATTGTGAAGGAAATGATGCGAATATGTCTGTCACCATAATCCGGAGTTCCAGACGCAAATGCCAACCAGGCATGTATGCAGTCTCGTCTCCGTTGAGTCGTCGAGTTGTTTCCCACTTTCCATCAGGATAATGACCTTCGAAACAACTCCAAATTCTCTCTACCTCATAACTTCGTAATTCATGCGCTTTATTGCTATTCTGCCAAAGACACAATGAATGAAATTATCTACCTGTCTGTGTGATGCACACGAGTATACTGACGAGTCAGGAAATATTAAACAAGTAGTTGCAGAACGATCGTCAGTGACTTCGCATCGCTGTCGGCTGTAAGCTTAGCACGGGAAGTACTGACAGCCCGGAGGCACGCATGGCAGGATTTTCTGTAGGTATTCCCTTCTCCTATGGCGTCCTACTAGGAGGTGATGAAAGATCGGCTTTGATTAGAATGCTGGAAAGAATGAAAGAAGACCATCTGTGATCATCGTTGACTTACGTTGTAGACCGCACTTCAATTAAGTATGCTGGTGGTCAAGAGGTAATGGATTTAGAAGGATCATACTCATGGGTATATCAATGATGTTTTACTGGTGAAACTCATATATTATTGTTCTATCTGATACCGCACACCATTCAGCCGCTGTCTTTAATTCTATCAATAACCTTCAGCTGCAACATAAAATGATCGTCAACCGTCACTGAACTCTTGTCATGGAATGAATCGCTCAAGGGAATGACTCGAATATGTCCTTGTGCAAATAAATGCGGCACTTTGAAATTCCAGTTGTAGCAGGATAACAGCTTGGAACCTTATAATCACCATAATCAGGAGTTACAGACGCAAATTGCCATCGGGACATCGATGCAGTCTCGTCTCCGTTGAGTCGTCGAGTTGTTTCCCACTTTCCATCAGGATAATGACCTTCGAAACAACTTAAGATCTCTGGCCGTCTTCCTGAAACGGAGCTAAATTGGACCGTATATCCGTATCCAATACCAACAAATTCTTCAGGACTTGTTTGCATAATCAATCCGAATCCGCTCTGTGGTTCCCCATAACTATGAATACGGTCTATATGGGCAACTAATCCCGATGGAAAAGTATAAGTGATTGGGGTCGATACAGCCGGTTCGGCGGTAAAGTGGAACCCAAATATTGTATTCTCTCTTTGGGCCTTCAAAATTAGATCAGAGACTTGACTGATGACCCCATAATGCTTCTTGAACAGCACACTTTCTTCCCACACCGAATCAATTCCAAAAGGTGAAACTCCGATGGCCTTGCAAGCTCCATAGGCATAAAAGAGTCGTTCCGCTGCATAGAAATCCCTTCTGGTCTCCGGGATAAGAAGAGGGTTCCCGTTGTGCCGGAATGCAACACAGGTCTGCTCAAACTCCTTCCAGTATACATCAGGAGCATAGATATCTATATTTTTCCCAGCAGCCCGATAAACGTCCATTGTGTGACCCAATGCACTGCCAGAGGGATACTGTCCGGGCAGTCGTTGAGATTTTTTCGGCCTCGAATCTGGCATATTGAGCGCAGCATTCACAAAAAGAGGAATATTGTACTTTGCCTTGGCGACAGCAGCCACTTTCTCAATATAGACAGCGTAATGCCAAGCCATAAACATTTCATCTCCCTTTACGCCATCACCGAATACCTGTCGCCAAGTTCCGGGAGAAGTTTTGGCAAAGTCGGGAAACCGTCTGTTGAATGGCTCGGGGGTTTTGTGAGTTTGGAGATACTCGAGTAGTTTCGAAGGGACATTTTCCTCCAGCCTTTTGTCTGCCTCATCAGACCTATCTCGAGAATCCCAGAGAACTCCAGACTCGTTCTCCAGTTGTACCATTATAACTGTCTGTTCGTCGCTGTCAATTTTCTTTAAGTGCTCCATCAAAGCTGACACAGCCTTGCAATCGGCAAGAACATTTGCCTCGTGGAACACTGAAAGCGTTTTCGTAACAGTCAGCTTGCCTTCTTTAAGGATCACTGATCTTGGATACTTTTCCGGCTGCGTTTTAATCCATTCCGGAACGTAGCTAGATTCACCATTCTTGAATGATCCGAACCACAGGAACACGAGCTTCAGGTTGTAAGACCGCGCCTTTTCGATTATACTGTCTACTAACGAGAAGTCGAACTGGTTTTCTTCAGGCTCGAACTGTTCCCACGAAACTGGCAAAAAAATGGTGTTGATGTGATAGTCCACCAACTTTGGCCACACAGGTTCTAAGAAGTTTAGAGTTGAAGCCGTCGAGTTGTGGAGTTCAGCACCTAAAATCAGGAAAGGTTTTCCATTAACGATTATCTGACTTGAATCTCCAATCGACTGAAGAGAAACCATGGTTGAACGAAATAACTTCAGAACGAATTTTGGTCTTTCTAGCCGATCTCGAGATATCGGCCCTTTTCGCTTTTATACAAATTCCTCCTTCGACCCACATACATTATTGTTGTAAAGTGTACAGTGTATGGATGCTACATTTAACTGATAGCTGGCCACTTAAGGCTCGTGTTCGGCAAATTTGTATAGGCTACTTTACCCCACACTCCCAGTTGCCCCACATCTGACCACTCCCTGGAAATTTAAAATTTTCAGCCACTCGTGGTCGGTCGTAAAGAGCTATATTTCCTATATTTCCCCCTCTCATGCATAGTGTTGCATGGTGTGGCATTGTATTGCTGGAAGTGACCGGAATCATGGAGCGAAGAGTCACGAAATCTTTTTACAGACTAGACCCTTCAGTTTCATTTAGGCTTGACAAAGATTCAGGCTAATCTGGTTGATTTGGGGTCCAGTTACGATTACAAGCCAAGACTCTCCAAAAAGGTAGTTATGGCGATCACAGTGATACGGCCCGTTTACAAACTTTTTAGACTAGTCAATAGTGAATAAGCATCTATCTTTGCGAAACTGTGGGCATGGTCCAGAGCTTTGTACTATATGGAGCTGTACACTATAGAATGGTAGAGTGTAGTGGAAATGTCGGACAGAATGAAACTTATAAAAAATGTAGAAATGTATGCGAGACCTGAATTATCTTTACCTAAGTTACACTATTGATTTGAGAGCGGAGTGGATAAAAAAGTTGTGCAACTCTACGAATGTTAAACCCCACTTCCTTCGCCTTACCAGCAGATCTCTTTTCACACATTTTTTTTCATACTCACTTCGCAAATAAATTTCACTTTAGGTATCACAATCGAGACACTTTCAAATCGTCACAAAATTCTCTTTTTTCTTGGCTTTGCCCACCACTGCTGTACCATAGTTTAATTCAACCTATAAGTGCGTTGCGCAGTCGTTTCTGGAAATTTCCGGAATTATCGGCGGTATCAAAATGCCACTCTGTAGACACGATCTACGTAAGCACAGCAGATATCACACGAAGTTCTCCCCAATATACCTGTGCGCATATTATGCACTACATTTTCACTCTAACTTGAAGAAGTATCGGTTTCACCCCCACGAACGATAAACCCTGCAGAATTCCGTACGAGCTGCATGCTAGTGGTGATCGACGGTGATCGTCGGCAATACCCCACAATCGTGCTGCAGGGGGCTGTCAAATCTCTCGCCCGCCTTTCCCAAGCTTAATCTGTTTCAACCAGCAGAAAACATTCGCAGAGCCCCGCACAATACACTGCACCACAACACATGATTCACCCGCGGGACAACGGGCTGAATAAAGACGGTTTAGGCACATACCCCACCGCGTAAGTAAGTAAGTTCTTCGGGTGAATTAACCGTGCAGCTCGGTTGCGAGACTCTAGGCATACAATATATAAGATAAGCCGTTGCCCAGAAATGTTAAGATTAGATATCCTCCAAAGCGCATTCACAACTTGGAAATAACAATGGCTGCTCAATATCAGGAAGACATCCAGAATCCCGACACTTTCGCCGATATTCCCGGTAAAGGAGACGCCATCTTCCTTGACGCAGACAATATCAAACATGGTGCTGTTGAAAATAAGCAGTTTGAAGACAACCTTGGCTTCATCGAAGCCGTTGTCAAGTACAGAAAAGCTCTGTTCTGGTCCTGTACCATGTCTTGTGCCCTGATTATGGAAGGATTTGATCACTCCTACATCACCTCCTTTTTCGGTTACACCGCCTTTCAGCAAAAGTTCGGAGTTCTTCAGCCTGATGGAGAGTACAGAATCGCTTCTGCTTGGGAAACTGGAATCAGTGATGGTGTTGTCGCTTCTGAAATCGTCACTCTTCTCTTCGTCGGTTCCATTACCCACTACTTGGGCTATCGTTGGACCATGATCATGTCCCTGGCTATGATTGCGGTTTTCATTTTCATTCAGTTTTTCTCCAGCTCCCTGCCCGTTTACTTGGTTGGCGAGATCCTACTCGGTATCCCATGGGGTATTTTTCAAACTGTCACCACCACCTACGCCGCTGAAGTCTGCCCGGTAGTTCTGCGAGGACACCTGACTGTCTTTGTCGCTCTGTGCTGGACTATTGGTTACCTGATTGGTGAATGTGTGCAGCGAGGTCTCTTGAACGTGCAAGGAGCCGAGTCCTACAAGATCGCTTTTGCTCTGCAATGGATGTGGCCCGTTCCCATTGCCCTTTGTGTATACTTCTGTCCCGAATCCCCTTGGCTCTTGGTCCGAAAGGGCAAGAATGAGGAGGCTCTGAAGAGCGCTCGAAGACTGGCAAGTGATGGAGTTACTGATCAGCAAATCGAGGAATCTGTGGCCATGATGATTCATACCAACAATATCGAAAAGGCCGATGAGGAAAGAAGAAATCACAGTGCTTCTTTCTTGGATCTCTTCCGGGGAACCAATTTCCGTCGTACAGAAATTGCAGTCATCGTCTGTTGTTGCCAGAATATTCTAAATCCGTTCGGTGCTGGCTGGAGTGTTCTCTTCCTTGAGCAGGCCGGTTTGAGCACGGCTATCTCTTTTGACTTTACCATCGCTGGTAGCGCTATCAGTATCTTGGCTGTGTTTGCTCTTTGGTTTCTCATGGAGAAGAAAGTTAGTCGAAGAAAGATTTTTCTCTTTGGTTTACTCTCTTCGCTTGTCGTCGCTATCATTATTGGTATCCTTGGATTTGTCCCCCGAACAAATGGCGTGCTTTATGCCATGGCAATTATCCTGCTGATTGAAGCTTTCATGTCCTTTTTGGGTGTTCAGGCTACGCTTTATCCCATCATTTCAGAAATTCCTTCAAACGCACTTCGACCCAAGACTGTCGGTCTGGCCCGTGCTGTATCCAATTTGGTTGCACTCATCAACGGTATTTTTACTCCAAAGATGTTGAATAGCGGTGCTGGAAACTGGAACTTGGGACCCAAGGGAGATATCTACTTTGCTGTGTGGCTTATTCTCGCCAGTGTTTGGGCATACTTCCGACTTCCCGATGTTACAGAGTTGACCTACGCTGAGATTGATATTTTGTTCGAAAACAAAGTCTCTGCAAGAAAGTTTGCTACTACACCTGTCGACCTTGATGCAGCTTGCATTGCCGGCGTCCCTGAGACTGAAAAAGTATAATCTCTGCAACAGGTATTAACATTGGAAAAAGTAATGTAATCGTAACTAGTTTTTTTTAGCAAATGCTGATCCTTTTTGTTTTGTAATGATGCAATAATTCCTCTCTGTGGTCTACTTTTACTGGATAGATTTGAAATTTAGGGGCTGATCGATAGAAGGTTTTACTTGATATTGTCCTCTAACTGCTAGTAAGCATTTCTTTTAAATTAAGCTCGCAGAAGCCCCACAATTCTATGCCGAGCACGCCAGTTCAGGACTTTGCCAGGGAAACTTCCCGTCCGTTCACAAATATCTATGGCCATGTATCTGAAACATGACTATGAAATATTGCTACCAGTATGCTTATTATCAAGTCAGCATTAATCTCATTGGCAAGACATATATCAGTTACGTGAAAAACATTTTATTTAGAGAGAAAAGTATATAGTGGCACGAATCGCGATAACTACTTCAACAGACTTGAAGACAGTATGTTTACAAACCTGGACCATTGTATGCACCACGGTTTGGCTTGGAGTCTGAACTGACTGGATTTCCATAGAAATCTCGTCCACCATTGTTCGAAATAATCCCTCCATTGTTGAGAGCAGGAGAGGTTGACTTCAGCTTATAACCACCGACAGAGCCTAAACTGTTACCGCCAGAGCCGGGATTAATGAACCCCGGGTCTCCAGAAATTCCATTATCAGTTGGGGGCATGACTGTCTGGAACACATTCCAGTACCACTCGATTCCACTCCCAGTAGGCAGGGTTGAGTTTTCCGTGCCGACAAATATGTTGTTCGTAAAGTACGTGGTGGGCGGAACAGCAATCTCAAACTCTTTATCGGGGCAAAAGACCACATTGTTATAGAAAGACAGCTTTGCCTCGTCGCCGTTTGAATAAATTCGGCAATCGTTCTGGAAAATATTGTACCGAACTATTTGCTCTGTTCCCTGTGGTGTACCACCACAGCCATCGCAGTTTAAAAACATACCACCGGCGTTGTCATGGCCGTAATTGTACTCAATTAGACAATAGCCACTGTTACCCCAATCACAGTCAAAAGCCTCACTGTCAACGTCCGACATACGAGTGTTATGGACGACGTTGAATTGCAAGGTGGCATTGTTGCAGCCCAGCACCCACATCCCAGCAAAATTGCCTCCAGTCCAGGGGTATTTGCCATAACCAAGATAGCTTGCAGTGTTGTGATCAATCAGAGGGGTTTCCGCATATTCGATGATGACACCGTCTCCACCACAGCTGTCTATGGTATTGTAGCTGACTCTGGAATTTAAGCCTCTATTGGTTTGCTGACCAGTTCTAACTTTAATACCACCGCCTCCACAATCAGTGACAAAACAGTTTGTCACTAGAACGTTGTCAATTCTGGAGCCGTCAACGAGTTCACCAGTAACTGAAATACCACCAGATTGTGCAAAATCCGTAGGCTCGGTTGCCTTATTTGTTTGGCCTGCGACATCGTACACCACGACATTTTCAATCAACAGCCCAGAATGTACTTTAGTATCATTATAAACTGCATTGATACCATTTCTGGCTGCCAAGTTGGTAGCAGGGTTGGTTACCGCGATATTGGTAATCTGCCAGTTGTCCTGGTTGAGGATCAGCACGGTCTGGGTAGCTCCTTGGCCGTCAATCACTGGCAGGTCTCCCCATCCGTAAGAAGTTATGGTAATTGGGGAATCTGCAGTGCCACTTCCCTGGGGAAATAGGGTTCCCTGGCAAGTAGAGCTCTTTTTGAAAGACAAGGTGTCGCCAGGGTTGAACGTGTGAGAATTGACTTGCGAAAGAGAGTTGAAAGGCGACCGTTCGGTGCCAGATCCCGCACCAGTAGCATCACAGTCGACATAGATAGTGACGGCAAGTGCTGTGTTTACAGTCAGCGAGCTCAATAAAGCTGTTGGGATTCTCATAGCGGGTGGAGTAGTATAGAATTCATCCAAGGGTGAAGAAGAATGATCGTTTATATAGTCGAATCCTTTGCAAGCCCGCATTTTCGATTGATATTATATTATTGTGGGGTATGGCGATCTGAGGGCTGCTCGCCTTGTGTCTGCATTTCATGGGCCGGCATTTTCTCCATAGCTACTGAAACATCATCGGTATTGCTCCTTTTGCCGGATGTCGGTCCTGCTCTTTGATCAGCGGCCCGAACGTATTTCCGGTCAATCGAGATCAGCCCTAGGAGGTTTACAAGCATTTTAGCGACAAAAGAGCCCATTAAAGTACTCTCATGAGAAACACACTGAGAGGAGTACCAAACTGGACATCAAATATCTTTTTAGGGTCAGTGAATTACTTGTTCTTGGCAAAAGGTAAGTAAGAATTGCGAATTCGATCCATGCGAGCAGAAACTGAGATTGCGGGGTAGATCGGCAGGGGCCGCTTATTTGGGCCGTGTAGAAGCGCATCGGCGAGAGCCGTGTAAAACCTACAAGATATACCGAAATGCTTGTGTGGGGTAGACATCAGTTTGCATCTCTTAACCCCTCAACTGTTAATCATAGTCAATTGCACTTGGCTGAGGTAGCAGGGACATGGCCGACTCTCAAATGTCAAGAACAGCAAACGAGTTCCGCAGTGATACGTTCACCACTCCATCTCCGTCAATGCTGGCTGCAATGGGCAAAGCTACGTTTGGTGACGACGTGTATCAGGAGGATGAGACCACCAACGAATTTCAAAAGGAGATTAGCCGTCTGACTGGGATGGAAGACGCCATTTTTGTGCTTTCCGGCACTATGGGCAATCAGCTTGGAATCCGTGTTCTTCTGACTCGGCCTCCACATTCGGTGTTATGTGATTATCGGGCGCATGTTTACGCTGAGGAAGGGTCTGGCCTTGCTGTTCTCTCTCAGGCAATGGTTACACCAGTGCATCCCGCTAATGGAATATACATGACGTTGGAAGATGTCAAGAAAAACGTCATAATAAGTGACGATATTCACACTGCACCGACCAAGGTGATCTCACTGGAGATTACAGTTGGAGGTGTTCTCACCCCATTGGAAGAGATCAAGAAGATTTCGGAGTACGCGCATGCAAATGGGATTAAAGTCCATTGTGATGGGGCCAGGTTGTGGAACGCTTCGGCCGCCACGGGTCACAGTCTGGAAGATTACTGCCAGTATTTTGACACTGTGTCCATGTGCGTATCCAAAGGACTCGGAGCACCTATAGGGGGCGTTCTGGCTAGCACGGCAGCGAATATAAAGCGTGCACGGTGGTTGCGAAAACAGCAAGGAGGGGGTATTCGCCAGGCAGGAATTTTGACGGCGGCAGCTCTAGTTGCTATCAAAGAAGTATGGCCTACCATGAAGGACACTCACGATAGAACCAAGAAACTTGCTGACGATCTGGGAGCCATGGGAGTTGTGCCCCAGATTCCAGTAGACACTAACTTCTTCTTTATTGACGCTGTAAAGTCGCATCTCGATATGGATATTTTGATTGAACAGTGCGACAAGTATAATGTTAAACTGACAGACGAGCGGATTGCGATGCACCACCAGGTGACAGATGAAGCTATTGAGAATCTGAAGAGTGCCATTGCAGAGGCACTGAGGCTTTCTAAGGACAACCCGGTGAGTTCGTCAGCCAGGACCATGGTCGGGGGTTATAACATTTCTTCGAAGATGAATGAGTTTAACTGATATGATAACATAGATTTTTATAGACTGTGTAGAAGCTAAAAGTATACTTTCCGCAGACTCTCACCTGTCAACAAACAAAACATGCGACTCGAGATTTTGCTATCGTGTCATGGCTAATATGCACGATCTACCACAAAAGAGTAGCAGAAAAAGGGGAACCCGGCTCTAAATATTTGTACGTCCCGACGAACGTGAACTGCTGATAAAGAAAGCCAATGTCCTGAGAGTAGTCCAAAAATTGGCATGAGACAGCTGGCAAAAGATATTGGAGTTCCGCGCTCGACCTTGAAAGACCGTCTTCTCTATCGAATGCACAAATCGGAAAATTTATATAAAACTACAGTGATGACCAAACTGGAGGTGAAAGGGGATATTTTGCGGGTTGAGCGCACGGGGATCCATTGAAGCGAGCTGAAGTCAGGAAACTTTGTCAAGAGTTGCTGCTAGCCAGGTTAGACTTTTGCCTTCTGACGATGTGTGGATGAGCAAATTTGTCAAGAGACTTTATCTCACAGCTAATTCGGAGCGATTATCTACGCATCTGAATGCTGAGACACTTGTCCACTCTTGTGAAAGTATTGAAGCCAGTGTCTAATTGTACCTGCCCCAATTATACATCTTTACAATTCATCATCACCATCATGAAATAATTTTGGAAGCGGCCAGACAGGATATCACTATCTAGAGTGGGGGGAGCGAGAGCTCGCCGCGAACAACTAATCTGAACGATTCCAGGCCAGTGAAAACATGCAATCATCATCGCTTGAACAGTCATCGCTATGTCCTCTAATAACCCTAATATTCTAGGGCCATATCCATCTTTTAATGTTAATGGTCAATTGAATCCATCTCTGGTACTACCTAACTTTCATATTGAATTGGTTTTTTCAGAGCTAGCTCGCTCGATAGAATTATTATATTCAAGCATGTTACTAGCTGCAGATCTCTGCCGAGTTGACCAATCGTAAGGGGCTGGGTGACAGACTTCGTATATTTATATTCCCCGCACTTTAATTATTTAATTACTTTTGATCAGTAGGCTGTAAATAAACTGCCTGTCGTTCTGTAACTTGAACAATAAAATGGCCACCGCCT
Organism: Spencermartinsiella ligniputridi; assembly: GCA_030583385.1. NCBI lineage: Eukaryota > Fungi > Ascomycota > Dipodascomycetes > Dipodascales > Trichomonascaceae > Spencermartinsiella > Spencermartinsiella ligniputridi. The sequence goes on from JAJMIC010000034.1 coordinate 10,811, forward strand.
CCCCAGAGGATGCCAGTAGTGCCAACGAGAGAGCCGGCCTGTTGCAAGACGGAGACAGTTGATTATCAAGGCGACGACGTCGAGGAGGAATTCGAACACCGCTCTCACGAAGAATCTCCCTCTGCTGAAACGGGTCGCCGGGCTTGGAAGACGACAGGAAGGATAAGCATTGTTTTTATGGCAGCGCTTTCACAGCTTTGAGTACCAGTGCATGGAGTTGTGGCCAGCAGAACAAAGGGCGTTGCGGAACGACTCTTGTCATAAACCCGGTTTTTGGCCTATTGTTCATGCTGTTGATTATTCGTAGAATTCTACATACCAGAAAGAGCGGGTATAAGCCGAAGATGCAGCCAGTCAGCCGGTTGCGCAAGTTGTTTTATATGTTTGCGGCAGTGGCCTACTTCTTCGTCGGACCCGCGTTTCTTTCCCGGGTGACCAACCATGAGACACTATCCTTATTTTTCACTATTGCTATCGCTACCTTTGGTGTTGCAAGCGTTGTTACTATTGTTATTGACGTGTTCAGACCTCGACAGTCTCCCGAACAGACTGGACATGTGGCAGAACGGATAGTATCTGTTATGTCTAAGATTGTGGCTTTGTTGTGGGGATCATTTGTTTTCTCTGGGATTCTCTACTACTGGAACTGTCGCGGTGATAACGAAGCAGCCTGTGGACGTTCTACCAATGTCACATATGGCCTTTTTGTTGTGCTGTGCCTGTCATTGATTCCGACAGCTTTGGCAGCACGTGAACTCGATATCTATTGGTAATATTATAATCCGACGCCAAGCTGGTTAAGCGTTGCGAGTACGTTAGTGCCCCAATTATGTTGGCATATGTATTATTTATTTATATATTATAAATTATTCGATTGATATTGACAGTGAGACCCAATTCCTTAATCTGCACTAATTCTCAAGCTGTACAAACTGGGATTGATCGATTAAAAAGTTAAAATACTAAAACATACATCTAACGTTACATGTAATAGTAATAATAATATCGGCTGGTGGAGTGCCGCACAGCCCCCCTTTATAGCTAATCCTACAACACAAGAAATATTTGTTGATATATTACATCTCGGCTAACTGTCAAAAACTCTACAGTTTAATTTGTACTATTTTTGAGTTAGCAACCTGTCAATAATGGGCACTTTCACAGAGCGCGTAACAATTGATGAAGAGAAAATTGGACTCCTGGATAATGCTGAGCCTATAGATAATAGTACCGACTCACAAACCACTCAAGTACCAGATAATGAAGTAGGCAGCCACGAAAGATTCCCCTCTGTGGCGTTGTTACGTTGCATGCGGATTCAGCTAGCAAGGATAGCCCAGCTCATATTGGGAACACTTAATTTGGAGATGGTTACTAGATTATGGAGTTGTTCTAATGGTTACAAAGGAGTATGTAAAGCCGCTTCTGGAGCTCACTTCTATATTTTAGTTGTTTTTTACGTTATATGCATACTGGGTGTAATTACTGGCGTTGTATATATCAAGAAGACCGGGCGACCTGTTCGACGAATGTCTCACCTGTTGCAGACACTTCAGGGCAAGATATTTGGAAGCACTGCACTGTTAGGCTGTGTGGTGGGATCGGCTGCTATAGTTTGTCATGACACCGAGCATCTGGTATTTTACTACGTCCTGGCTCTAGCTTCGCTTGGGATGTTTGTTGTGTCAGCCGTAGCTCTCATCTTTGACTCATTTTGGCCCATTCCTGTTGGAGTAGCTCAACAAACTGAAAAGCAGGCGGAACAGACGGAACAGACTGAACAACAAATGGAACTGCCGAACCAGACGCGAAGATTGGCACTCCGCGTAATCTCTGGACTCTACAAAATGAACGCCCTGTTGTGGGCAGCGGTCGTGTTTTTCTTGTTTATCGAATTCTGGAGCTGTTCCAGTGATATCTATGAAATATGCAAGGGCTCTTTCGATGTTACGTATGGCATCTTTGTCGTTATGTCCCTGTCATCCGTCGCAATGGGATGGGCAAAAGTCGAAATTGAAATGGCTTGAACTTGTAACACTACACAGTTTGGCTAGAGCTGGATATCGAGTTATATATGGATAGGTTATTATATTATACTGATTGTGGTGAGATGAGTTTAGCTAAAACATGGTAAAACGCTCGTGAAACTCAATATTGTAGACTGCCTTGAGCTCTGCAGGTCTTGACATTACTAGTTGATCAAGTAAACCCCTCGTACTGCTTATACAGTCGCCGCTTAAAATTGATGTTTACCTTTCCTTTTCCTAACCTTAGTAAAATTAATTACTAGACGTAGCAATCAGGTACAAATCTGTCGGGGCAAGAGACCGATATAAAAGGTAGTAGTAACTATTATAGCCTATTTCCTATTGAGATCTAACCGAAATGTGAAAATGTGGGGTCGGAGCCAAAAACCGAAAAAGCAGATGCAGTGCAACTGTATCCAGTCTAGTGGAACACAAGAACATCTATTACGTGGTTCGGAATGATACACCGATACAAACGTTACGGTTAGAGATCCTGAGCTCCCTGAAGGTCATCTGCATTCAACCAGCTGATCCCAAGTTTCTGATAGTCGATCCAAATCTCATTCCGCTTCCAAATGGGCCAACCAGGAACCTCGTAGACTCGGGTGCTGATACCTTTGGAGTGGTACTTGTTCAAGACTGCCGAGATGTTTGACTGATCCCATGTTCTCAGATCGGGCCAAGTTCCCGAAGCCATCGGACAAAACGACGGTGACTCGGGGATTGGCCCATGTTTGTCTTTAAGATATCCATCCAGGAAAAAGTACCGTTTAGCCTTGCTTTTGATATACTCGTGGGGAATATTACCCGTAACAACTACTGTATAGACTGAACGAACCACACCGATCTTACGAAGGTTTTCATCGTTCAGCAGCCATGGGTTGGGGGTTTGATGAACGTTCCTAGGGAAGTACTCTGCTGAACTGGTCAACTCTTCGTCCGTCATTTCTCTGAGGCTTTCGTCGTAAAATGAAAGGAGGTTTCTTTCTTTTAGAGGTTCAAACGCTTTCATGATTGCTTCAAGGGTTTCTACGGCGTCGGTCTTTATGTCGATGGCAAGTTGAACAGAGAGGGAAGTACTAGTGGTATAGATCCCTTGAAACCTCTCCTTCAAGTCATCTGAAAAGCCTCTTCCTCCTACTGAGAACTTGTCGACTAATCCCAGAGCTCTTTTGACAAATACTCCTCCAAAGTCGAACTGATCGGCCCCGTCATGTGATAACACCACGGACCCATTGTCCAACAACATCACATCTGCTTCAATGGATAAGCATCCAGCGTTAACCGCGTCCCATACAGGATTTTCTCTCCAGTAGTCATTGTGACTATGGATTGGTTTCTTACGTTAGTACTACATGTGATTCGATTTTGACAGGTCTATGATACTTACAGGAACAATGTCCTGATTGCGTTTCAAAGCAGGATTTGATTCAGAAAATACTGTCATACTGAATGTTCGCTATTCAACTCGTTTATTTCTATAGTTCCAGTTGAAATAAGATCGTTTCGGATCAATTCAGCCCAAGTTACGGATTATATATAAATCTACATAAAAATCACTCCGCTCCGAGTCAGATTTCAACCATATCATGACGATCATAAACCGCGGTAAAGCAGCTCGTCATTCGCATTTACAGTTCAAGCAAAATAAAAGTTTCAGACTTTTCCTGTCATTAATCGTAAAATGTAACATTTTCCCGACTGAGTTCTTTCAACCTGCGATCTACGACGGAACCAAAACCTGAAAACGGGATCAACCCGAGGGTGGGGAAGCCGCTAAGCCATTTAAGGCTATTGTCATTTCCCCTAAAAAATGCAGCAAAATGCGGGGTGCGGGGGTGCGCGGGGAGCGACGAGATGGTTAAAAGGACTTAAGAAGAACCGACCAGCAACCATAGGAAACCAGTTTTAATACTTCACTTGATTTCAATATGTCGCAGTTTGAAATCACTGACGGCCCTGGTGCCGAACCGAATCTCGAAGACGTCGAGGCTGCTGCCAAGGTCAAACAGCTGGAACATGAGCTCAGTTATGCTATGGAGGCAGTTGATGCCGAAGATAAAATGACTCTCGCACAGGGAATCAAAATGTACCCCAAAGCTGTAGCCTGGTCACTGCTTCTGTCGATGGCCGTAATCATGGAAGGTTTCGACACTTCCCTGATTTCAAACTTCTACGCCTACCCTTCATTTCAAAAGAAGTTTGGCAAACCTACCGCTACCGATGGCTACCAACTGAGTGCGGCGTGGCAGTCTGGATTGAATAACGGAGCTGCCGTGGGAGAAATCATCGGTCTATTTATCAACGGTTGGGCCTCGGAGAGATTTGGCTATAAGCGGACAATGATTGTCGCGCTTGCCAGCGCTATTGCATTTATTTTCCTCGCCTTTTTCGCAACAAATATCCAGACCCTAGAAGCCTACGAAATCCTCATGGGTATCCCATGGGGTATCTTTCAAACGTTGACCGTGACATATGCCTCTGAGGTTTGCCCGGTGGTCCTCCGTGGATACTTGACCATCTGGGTCAACATGTGCTGGCATTTAGGTTCCATTATTTCTGTGAGCGTGCTGAGGGGCCTGCTTCATCGAACAGACATTTGGGGCTACAGAATTCCATTTGCTCTGCAATGGATATGGCCGATTCCTCTGATCACAGTCGCCATTCTAGCTCCAGAATCTCCTTGGTGGTTAATCCGAAAAGGACGAGAAGAAGACGCTCTCAAGTCAATCAGACGACTCCTTTCCAAGTCTCCTGAATGGGAAGAGCAATCTCGTAAAACACTAGCTATGTTGGTCAACACCCATAAAGTGGAAGTGGCCACGACATCTGGAGCTAGTATCTTGGACTGTTTCAAGGGTGTCAGTTTGAGACGAACTGAAATCGCTTGTATCACCTGGGGTATTCAAAATATCGCTCAGAGTCCCTTGAACGGAGCATATTTCTTTGACCAAGCTGGCCTGTCTACTTCAAAATCCTTTGACTTGACTTTAGGTCAGTATGGAGCAGAAATTGCTGGCACCATTGTCGCATGGCTCTTCCTTGGCTATATCGGTCACAGAACGATTTATCTACTCGGATTTTGCGTGATTGTGCCGGTGTCGTTTATCATGGGCGCACTAGGAGTCTATAACGAAAATTCAGGAGCGCAGTGGGCCGCTGGTGCGTTAGTGTTGGTGAACTATTTTTTTTATAGTGCCACCATTGGATCCGTCACGTATACTATCGTGCCCGAAGTCTCATCATCGAGATTGCGTACTCGAGTTGTTATCCTGGCCCGAAACTTTTACAACATTGTAGGAATCGTCAATGGAGTTCTGGTGCCTCACATGGTCAACAAAACGTCTTGGAATTGGGGTGCTAAGGCAGCATTTTTCTACGGTTCTTGGCAGCTTCTCGCCGGCGTCTGGGCATATTTCAGACTTCCAGAAACTGGCGGTAGGACTTATGCTGAGCTTGACGCTTTGTTCAACCAGAAAATCAGTGCACGAAAATTCAGCTCCACTGTTATTGAGCCTTTCGAGGAGCTTGATCCGGTCGGTGAAGTTGAAGGAAATATCGAGAAGAGTCAGATCGAGCATCAAGAAATTGCCGCCTAGAACGAGACTCATTGGTGGGACATTCATTGTATGCGGAGTCACTTGTCAAGCTCAGCTAGTGTATTTACGATTTTTCTTTATGTCATGTAATTTGTTAAGCGCGGTATAAACGTTCAAACTATTCAGCCTCGAATTGTGCTATACGAGTGTCCAGCTAGTAGTTTGCGATCCACTTTTTAGAATGAATGCTACTGCAATGTTCAGCTTCAGATTCTCGCCATAGCTACTGAAAGTCTCGTGGAATGATGTCTGACCACTCCCTCTCGAATACCTTTGTGTCACCTTCAAATGCTTCCATCCTGTTCGTTAGGTTGAAGGTTTGCTTGTCAGCCTTCATACTACTGAAGCACTGTAGTTTTGTCTGCCACTCTTTACGGCCAACAGTAAGTTCCCAAGTACATTCATTGTATGCGCTCAACGGATCTCCACGCTTAATACACCATCGATTGCGATTAATGCTACCCATTTCGATACCATTTGCTGTCGATGGCAGCCTTCTTTTCCCCTCGTCTGAAAAATCCTCTATTCTCCACTCATTATTGATAACGTCAAAAACCAATTCTCGAGTACGAGCCTCCTTGCGAATTATCTCACGGTCAATAGGTTGAACAATCTCGGGGGCTTCAAATTTAATATCGAAAGACTCAGTCGCCTGATAAAGCGGTAATCTCAAGTAACTATGTTCCAAGTCCACAGAGATATTAGGGGTTTCAGAAGACGGCCAAGCTTGGGGCCAGTCGGTAGGAGACAAGGCGAGTACTAGTCGTTGCCCTTTACTAACCTTCTGTCCCAGACCATCTAAATTGATAGATACGTTGTAAAACGTATCTGGTTTCAACTCTTGTGGATTCTCGTGTGAGTCTCGATGAGTCAAATTCAGCATTCCCCATGATATCAATGTAGTTTCCCCAGTCGGAAATTCAATCATTAGCCTGACCGACAACAGCGCGTGCGGTTTGTCACTGCTCAGTCTGACATGAAAAGCTGGCTGTCCCAGAAACTGTAGGTCATTCTCCAGAGCCTCTCCTCGGAAAACTGTAGACTTGGCATTTTCAATTGCCTGGTCCGTCGCAAAATCTCCTGGCTGGCCAAACGGACACCAAGAACCCCGCAATAATCCATGATCTTCGACTCCTGTAAACGTTATTACACCTTTACTCTTGGGCTCGTTGGACAGTTTCCCTCCTTCACAGAGGTGCATGTCATACGATGAATTACTGTTTGATGGATACGTGGAAAGTCCAGTCCAATGGCCCTCTCGATAGTCGTAGCAGTCTAAAGGCTTTGCTGGTTCTTGTATGTAAGCGGTGAGTTTGGGCAAATCTGGTCCATTTCCTTTTCCCTTTAGATATTTGTCCCACCACTTGACCGAGATTTGCAGAAATCCAATTGATGGCTCAGGAGTAGCAACTTCAGGGAACTCATGGACCCATGGTCCTATTAGAGCCTTGCAGGCTCTGTTAGGCAGTTTCTCTATCATGCGAAAAATGGAATCGGTATATCCATCCTTCCAACCGCCAGCGACCATAATAGGGATGTCACACTTTGAAAAGTCCTCGCAGACGGAGCCGTGTTTCCAGTACGAATCTCTTCGCTGATGCTTGACCCATTCTACAACATTTGGTGGTGTGGGGAGTCGCTCCTCTAGCCAGTTCTGTCTCCAGCTCTCTCCAACCACCTCTGGATCTTGTGGTCTGGCATTGTATGCAAACATCGTAGACGCCCACCACAACATATCAGATGCCAGCAGCGCCCCTCCTCGGTAGTGAACATCGTCAGAATATCGATCGTCCGTGGAGCATAAGCTGATGACTGTTTTGAGAGCAGGATGCTGACGGGCGGCAACCTGAAGTCCATTGAAACCACCCCAGGACTTACCCCACATCCCTACATTGCCATTAGACCATGGCTGTTTGGTGATCCACTCAAATACATCAAGACAGTCATCTTGCTCTTGCTTCAAGTATTCATCAGGCAACCATCCGTCAGAGTCTCCACACCCACGCATATCAACTCGGATGCTGGCATAGCCGTGCCCTGCCCAGTATGGGTGACGGATTGAGTCCCGAATGGCTGTGAAGTCGTTTTTCCGGTAAGGAAGATACTCCAAGATAGCTGGCACCCGGTCGTCACCCTTCAATTGGTCATAATTTTCAGGAATCCAAATGTGTGCATAAAGTTTAGCCCCATCTTTCATTGGAATCACCACATTTTCCAATTTGGTAATTTTTACTGGCAAGTCTTCCAGTTGAAGGACTTTACGCTTCTCACTATCTCTGACGTTGAAGACCATGTTTATTATCAAGAATTGATTAAACAGACAACAAGAATGTACTTTTTAAAGAAAACAGTGATCAGACGGGCCCTTTCCGTTTTAAGTTCATATTCCGGTCCTCATGAGATCAAACCTTTAGCGTCTTTATTACCGGCGGAGTTGGCTTCCCGGACGTTTCTATCTACAAATGTTACCTATCTTTTCGTGTCCAACCGGTAGGGACCTAGCTTAATCCGGAATATCTTGCCGATATGAAGTGCGAAAAAAGCGGCATAATGGCCGGTGTGATAGACAGCTGATCCCTGATAGCTCGGTTTGAAGCCTGGGCATCAACGTCATAACGCCCGACGACGAGAACTTCCCATGCAACATTGTTACAGTGCAGCCCAAAATTAGTTCCCCACTTCATATTATGCATTGATAGCCGACATGGTTTGCCGGTCTGATCTTGAAGAAGAGATGATAAGCATGCTATGACGGAGACGGCAAGATAATAACCTCTCTCTGTCGCAGCGATGTACGGTCAGCAAACTGTTATTAAAAGTGCAGCTATTCCCAAGATGTTTGAGTGATCTGTTTTCTGCATTTCGGTCGATCTGAGCTCTTCAATTTTTCAGCAGAAAAGTGTCGAGAGAAGCAAAAGATGGCTAAAGAAGAAGTTATTGAGGTTCGATCTGAATCGGTTCAGGATGACACTTCAAGCGTCAACCAAAGAATCTTTGGCTTTGCCATTCCGGCCCACACAAACACTCAGAGACGACTGACTAGTCGGCAGTCCCATCTGTTAGCTATGGGTGGATGTATTGGTACTGCTCTGTTTGTGCTAATTGGTTCCGCTTTGCAAGACGGTGGACCACTGTTTCTGTTTCTGGCCTACATTATTTGGTGTAGCGTAGTGTACGGAACTAACTGTTGTCTATCTGAGATGACGGTCTACCTACCTATCGATTCGAGTTGGATCCGATATGTATCGCGATATGTCGATGAATCCATTGGTGTCGCAAACGCCTGGAACTATTTTCTGGGAGAAGCTGCATTGGTCTGCTTTGAAGTGACGGCCTTCGGGATTGTTCTCACGTATTGGACCGAAAATTGTCCTGTATGGCTCCCTATCGTGCTAGTCTTGGCCAGCTACGTCGTCATAGAACTCTTTGGGGTTAACATATATGGCGAAGTAGAGTTCTGGCTAGCTATTTGGAAAGTGATTTTGGCCTTCCTCGTCATTTTCTACGCATTTTTCACAATGGTGGGTGCTAATCCTGAAAGATGGGTCTATGGCTTTACCTATTGGAAGAACCCAGGTCCTGTCGTGGACTATCTCGGAGATGGTGGTACTAGCAGATCACTGTTCATGGGATTTCTAGCTTGTATGATCAATGCTTCTTTCACCATTGCTGGTCCGGATTATGTGGCCATGACCGCCGGGGAGGTTCAAAATCCTAGAAAGGTACTACCTAAAGTTTTCAAGGCCGTCATCGTCAGATTGTTCATCTTCTTCATTCTAGGCAGTCTTGCTGTTGGTATCGTCTGTCCCTCGGACAGTCAGTACTTGCTCCATGGCGATCTTCCGGGCGCTGGTCAATCTCCCTATGTCATCTCTATGAAAATATTAAATATCAAGGGTCTTCCAGATCTGGTAAATGCAATGATTCTGACTACCGTTTATTCATCAGGTAATGGTTTCTTCTACTGCGCAACTCGGTCCCTCTACGGAATGGCTTGCGAAGGCCATGCTCCCAAGTTTTTTAGATGGTGTCTACCCAACGGTGCACCGGTCGGCGCAATCATTGTTGTTTCAGCTATCGGATGTCTTTCTTTCCTGCAACTGGGCTCAAGCTCGGCTACGGTTCTTACTTGGTTCGTGTATTTGTCTACTGCGTCTTTGCTAATCTACATGACTCTTATCAATGCCGCTTACATCAGATGGAGGCAAGCGTTGAAAGCGCAAGGTATTGCTTACGAATCGCTTGAGTATAGGCATCGGGCTAGCAGCTACCTGGTGTGGTACTCGATGATTATGAACTTCATTCTTCTCTTCCTCCAGGGTTACACTGTATTCCTTCCCGGTGCCTGGGATGTGCCGACATTTTTGTTCGCCTACTTCATGGTTTTCTTTATGATTGGAATTGCGGTTGTGTGGAAGCTTGTCAAAAGGCCCAAGTGGAAGTCTCCTGCTGAGATTGACATTACCAGTGGCAAGCGCGAGATTGACGAGTACGAAGCCAATTACTTTGAGGAGCCAAAGAACAGGCTCGACCGTGTTCTTGACATTATATTTTAGTGTAAATGCGGTGTTTGATTTTAGAGATTGTTACTCGTTTAAATATATTATTGTTCAGGTCCCTGTTCCTCGTAAAAAGATTACTGCCGCCTAAATTACACCTTGCAAACTCGATACCCAACGCACGCGTGCCTGGCAAAGAACCATGTCATTAGACCACATAGCCCGATGATTCCATTGAACAGCACCAAATAATGATAGTTGTTATTTCTCACCAAGCTCCCTGTAATGGGAATACCGACTAGCACACCGAAAGACTGTACGAAGTACATTGTACCATATCTTTTGCCAAAATCCTCGGTCTTACAGATCTGTCCGCAACACACGGGTGTCAAAGACAGCACAGAGCTTGAAAAGAATCCGTAAAGAGCGGCCAAGACGTAAAGAACGGTATGATTATGGCCAAATGGCAGCCACATCCCAAATGTAAGAATGCATAAGACAATGGTGTTTATAATCATGGTGTTGAATCGACCAACTTTATCTGCGAACAGACCAGGCAGCCATCTTCCGGGTACACCTGTTGCACTGGCGATGGTAACTAATAAATAAGAGGAGCTTTGTGACATACCCACAGAGACTCCGTAGGATGCAATGTATGTCAGGAAGTTCAGCAGGCTCAGTTCGCAAAAAAGCACCGCGATTACAACATATGTATACTTTCTGTCCTTCAAAGCAGATATATCAAATGTCTCGTATACCAAAGACTTGAGGGTTAGATTTTCAGGATCGAGACGGCCCCTCATCAGCAACAGAGACAGCAGTAAAACAAACAGACATGTGAAAGCATAAATTCGAATTGCCCATGTGAATCCCAGTTTGGAGAATAACGAGCGAAGCATCAATGGGAAAATAATGCCGCCAATGGGACCGCCACACATGGCAATTCCGATAGCTTCTCCTCTTCTTCGCAGAAACCAGTGACCGATAATCGTGACCTGAGGGGTCATAAGCATGCTACATCCCAAACCGACGCCAATGCTAAAGAACCCTATAAAGGCTCCGTAGCTATTAGGGCAAAAACTCAAGATCATAAAAGAACCCACAAAGAGAACGGTTCCAATGATGCACTGCCAAAAATGGCCGTAGGCATCAAAAACGCGACCAAATATGATTGAGCCAAAGTAGCATGTAAATATATATATGGAAAAGATCCATCCCACGGTGGATGTTGATAAATGAGAAAACTGATTGTTCTGGATATATTCTTGAAACACGGCCAAGATATTGAACAGTCCAGATAGTGCAATTAGTCCTAAGAAGCTACCAAGAGTTACGAGCCAGGCTCTTTTACCACCTTCGGGAAAATCATTGACCTTCTCATAAGATAGTAGTTCTAGTGGATTTTTCTCATTTTCAATGCTGTTCGGGGTTCCCAAAGGAGTGGTTGCAGTAGAGTTGGGGATTGAGCATATTGTGATATTGAAGTCCACTTTTGAATCAGGTTTCACAGTTTCACAGACCTTGTCGTCAGCGGACATTATGACCCAGTCGTGCCTTGGAACTCAAAAAGCTATTCTACGGTTTAAATCTAACTTTTTTTCTTCTCGATGGCTTGATTAAATGAACAGTGCAAAATTTATTAATAGCTTAAATCGGGACTGCACACCCGTCCTCTGTACCCCGGGTCTGGTACTAGAATCCTGTTCTAACGGAGAAATTTCCGAATTTGGATCTCACGATAAGCGAATTAAAGTAGCGGATCGTGTACCTTTTCGGACGGCGGCTGCACTGTGTCTGCGTGTGTAATGCACAATTTCGTTTGTTTTTTGATCATTTTTTTGTTACACAAAGTGCAAATGGGGTACAGAGGGGTTCGGGCCGCACATATAAATACAGTACTCAATCAAAAAATATCTACTTTTCCGCTTTTGCTAGTGCCGTCTATATGATCATGAAAATCTGATTATTGGGCTTTTGTCCCTTCTGTATAATACTTAGTCTTCGCTTAAGATTATGACAAGAACCGGCTGACACATCCGTAGTCAGCTGAAGTTGATGATTCATTTTCGTTGAAGTTGATTGTCGAATACTACCAGCAAGAACATTTTCAACTCTATAAATATATGAACCGGATAACACTTTTTCGAGTTGGAATGATCGCCAATTTTATGCATTCTCCCGGAGTTACTGCACAAGTCATGTAAGCTAAGACCTCTGCTGCAAAAACGATTGCATGATCCTATGCATTAAACGGTACTCTATGCATCTAGCCGGGTTGACATTGCCCCAACCCCGTAGTCTTGACAGCGATCGACAAATTCGCTTCCAAAAATGGGGCTGTGAAAGAGTTGTGACTACATTTTTTCAAGTACCGGCTAAATTTACGTGTACGGGATACATTCCCGTGGCCGAAATACAATCCGTAGACTCAATTTGAGCCACTTGATCTTTTTTTGCTCATCGGCGATCCCCATCTGTTTCAAAATCGGAGGATTTTACCAGGATTTTAAATCACTTCAAGTGCTAACAATAGTCCATTGGGCGATAGAGTTGTAGAGTGATTTCATTCTCACAAAGACTGGACATACAAGCACATAGCTATCTCGTAAATTATTCATTCTTTTGCCCAGGGAAGCGATAATCTACTCACAATGACAAGAAAATTCCCCATTGACTATCCTTGCTAAATACCTTTGAACTTTCAGGTTCTGTTCAAGATAACTGCGGTCGAGAGTTCTATCACCGTCATCTACCTATGACATTCGACTTTGCAGCGGCAGTCAACTCCCCACGTATGAATGGGTGATCGGTGTGCTGCCGTTGATAGCGAAGATGGTATAAACATTTCATTCTACTGTACCTATCAAAACGCCACGAACCGCGTGACGGTATTTAGAGCCGAGTCGGTCTATTATAACTCCACACTTGGAGCAGGGGTTGCGCCCTCAATTTAAGGATTAGCCTATCATTACAAGAAGGAGTGACCAATAATGTGTCGAAATTTTTTGGTGAGAGAGGACCTTATCAATGATACTATCTTCAACTCTCAAAGAAGCCGCCAAGCCGATTGCTCGCAACAGAATGTTTTACTGATACCCGCTGAATCTCCATTTTGCTGGTCACAGATCTGCCGCGACCGGAGTCCGACTCAAGCCGTGTCTATTTCCAGTTAGTCACTAGCACAGCGAAAAAGCCGCACCTGCAATCGGAATCATAGTAAACAATGCGAAAGGATGCAATTATGACCAGTCATTGGTAGCGGGAGTCTGTGAGTCTGTGAGTCTCATCGATATCTCCGATGCAGATCCCCTCGTGCCGCGAGAAGATATCAATCAAGATATGAAATTCATTCACATATAAATATTCTATTCCATCCACCAAATAATCAATATCAACAACAGCAGTTTCTCACTGACATTAAGCATAAAAAGGAAGCCCTGACACACAGTTAGTCTTCCGCCTTCATTAATCGTCAACCAATTGATTGCATGCCACTAGTCCATTGCGATACATCCTTCGAAGCACCTCAAGAACAAACAATGGTTTCCGAATTCTATCCTCTCCCTACTGGCGTCCACGCTGTCCCCAGTCACCTCCTAGACCTGCGACCAGATTCTGAAGTGGATCATGACCTGCTTCATCCAAAGCCTATCTCAGATAGTGAGAAGAACATCTGGTTTTTCTGGCATTCAGGATTTGCCAACATGCATAACTACACAAAACGCAATATCCGGGCCTGGCACCGGCGGTTCTCAAAGCAAGGTTGGACGGTGAGGGTCGTTGACCGGCTAGCGTCTTCGCCTTCGAACATTGCCAACTTTCTCGACATTTCTGACCCGGCCACCTTCCCGCGCGCCTTTCTCGATGGTACCATCGGTGGAGATTATGCTCCCCAGCACACTTCAGACCTTGTTCGGCTGCCGCTCCTGCTCAAATATGGAGGAGTGTATGCCGATGTTGGGATGATGCAAATCGGCGACTTGGACCGCCTGTGGAACGAGACAATTGGCAATCCTGAGTCGCGGTTCCAAGTCCTTTCTTACAATGCTGGTGATGAGGAGGAGTATTCTCTGACCAACTACTTCCTCGTATCTGGCCGGAATAATCCGCTCTTTGAACGGAGCCACAAGCTGTTCCTCGAGCTGTGGGCTGCTGATGGCGGCAAAGCGAGCACTGAGGGAATGCATAGCAGCCCGTTGCTGAAAGGTGTTAAGCTGATGGGTGGAGACTTTACCATTAAAGAGGACGACAGAGTTATTGGAGCAGAGGAGACAAGTAGGATACTGACCGATTATATCATTCAGGGCCAGGTGTTGACCATGGTCATGGGACTGGTTGATGAAGAAGACAACTGGGACGGACCATCGTACGTTGCCGAGCATGTTTACGCCATTCACTACATGGTGGGCTCACAGCTAATCAATGAAATTACAGCATGGGATGGGCAAAAGGCATTTGATCTGATGTCACTGCCGCTTCCCGCGGAGGGAGAAGAAGAAACTGCTGACCAGAAACAGGCTAAAGAGATTGTTGAAGCGTGTCTTCAAAAGAGTTTTGGATTTAAGCTGGCTCATGGCCTGATTTTGAGAGTATTGGGACCCACTTTGGGATCATTGTGGAGAAAGCATGACGGTTCCGATAATGTGTCAGGAACATATGCGCATTGGCTAAGACATGGGACTACATACTGGAATCAGGACAATGTTCCGCCTCCTTTGAAGTTTAAGAAGATTGAGCCATTCAAGAGGGGACCATTGCTGAGAGGTAATTAGATAGACGGTGGGTCGATTCATTTGCATCTTTTCATCATTTTTATGCTTAGTTTGTGTTACTACAGATAGTAAATAATGACAATCTTATAGAGACTTTTAATTATGTTCATGGTTCTTCAATGTTATTGTTATTGACATCGACTCATTTGATATCTTAAGAGCTGGGTTGTGTGGGGTAACCAAGTAGCAGGCATATAGGCAAAGCTGTAAGCTACTTTGTTAAACTGCCTCCGATTTAGTCAAAACAGCGAGAATATCTAAGCCATCCAATTAATATCAAGAGACCGATTGAGTCAAGCCTGCGAAAATATGTTCATACATTTATACCCACAAAACTTGAAATTTGAAGGTCAACCAGTACTCGAATTCCCGCCAACGAGCCGACCCCACTACTCTCCCTGCGTTTCTATAACAATTCGGCCGTTTCGCCGCCTAAGCGCTTATACTAGTCGATAATGTAGTAGTACCACCACTGTGGTATGAACTTTGATCACCAAACCACAATGTCCCATCCGTGGACTGGGCGATAAACTAAAGATATAGATACTGTAGAACAACTTCATGTAGAACAAAAAGATAAAGACTGATGAACTGTGATAACGTAGATAATCTAATCACAGAATTGGCAGTTCTACTGCTCAGCGGTGGCTTAAAGACTTCTCATCCAAGGTGGGAAAAAACTCCGTTCCGGAGTTAACTGGCTGGTGAGATAAAGTTGACGAGATACTTTTCTATTAATGAAATAGTCGAACTATCATTCCAGCTGTTGGATCTTTTCTCTACCGTTTACGACCTTCGACGGATATCAGAATACAGCCTGGCGGTACATCGCCGACCTACCGCCAAGATGTCACCAAAAAAACATCCTCCGTCAGCCGATCCCCATGATCTACCCTCGAGAGACTTTGACCATGTTCAAACCATGGCTATCAGCTTATCTATGCGGGGAATAGATTTGCGGGGAAGGTCGTAGGAATACATTAAATAGAGAGCGTTTCTCACGCTTGGGTCAGTTCTTCAGAATATTTGTTCGTTCACAAGTCTTGACAAGTACAGTTTTCTCCGGGACTTTGAGCGATGGAAGAAGAAAAACAATCACCTTCTCCTAAGCTGGCTGAGAAAAGTATTATCGAAATTCAAGCCAGCGATGTCAATAGTGACAGTGATGATCGTGAGAAGCTTGCACTGCTCATTGGGAAAAAGGCAGAAGATGACAATATCGCTGCTGCCGACGACATTGAGTTTGTATACGGCAAACTTCTAGCTCTTTCATGTGAAGAGTCGCTTGAAATTCTGCAAAAAGCTATTGATTATCACCAAAATGATCTCAATTTCCCTGAAGTTACAATGACTAAAATCACCCAACTAGTCAAGGGACAAGAGGAATCGGGCCTTGACCCCGACACCTACGAATTTGATCTCAAAGCGGAGGCTGCTATCATCCGTTTCCATTCTCCATATCCCGAAGTCAGAGCAATTTCCGATCCTTACGATGACCCCACAACACCAGTGGAAACTATACGTGCCTATGTTCTCGGGATTGCCTGGGCTGGAGTCGGAATGTACGTTAACACTTTCTTCAACGTACGGTACCCGCAGATCAATCTTCCATCTAGTGTGGTACAACTACTGCTCTACCCATGTGGCCGAATTTGTCAATTTATCCTGCCAGACTGGGGTTTCTCAGTCTGGGGGGTGAGACACTCACTGAATCCAGGTCCCTGGTCGTACAAGGAGCAGATGCTCACAACAATCATCTACAGCGTAGCTGCCAGCACCACATTTGTGCAGTGGAACATTTTGACTCAGAAGCTTCCAGTCTATTACAACGAAAAGTGGGTCACTTGGGGCTATGAGATACTTCTCGTTTTGTCTACTCAGTGCGTGGGTTTTGGCTTGGCGGGTCTTCTGAGAAGGTTTGTGGTTTATCCTTCCAAGGCTCTTTGGCCCTCGTTGCTACCCACTCTAGCTTTGAATAGAGCCCTGTTGCTGCCTGAGAAAAAGAGAACGATTAATGGATGGACAATTTCAAGATACAAGTTTTTCTTCATCTGTTTCTTTGGAATGTTCGCTTACTATTGGTTACCTGGTTATCTCTTCACTGTTCTGAGTGACTTCGACTGGATGTCCTGGATAGCGCCGAGAAACTTCAATTTAGCTATGATATCGGGTAACAATAAAGGACTTGGCTTGAATCCCTGGGGTTCTTTCGACTGGCTTATCATTGGATATTTCTCTCCATTGAACGTTCCCTTCTTTGCCTTCTCACAGCTCTATATTGGGGCAATTCTAGGAGGGCTGGTTATGGTTGCAATGTACTATTCCAACTACCTCAATACTGCCTATCTTCCTCCCAACTCTGCAACTCTTTATGCCAATGATGCCACCCCATTCAACATAAGCAAGATTTTAACGCCCGATGCAAGACTGGACGAAGAGGCCTATCAAAAGTACTCTCCTCCTTTCTTTACCTCTGGTTACCTCATCAGAGAAGGTGGTTACTTTTGTCTTTATCCTATGAACTTGATATACATGGTATTCAACCAATGGAAAACATTCAAGGATGCCGCTTCTGCTTTCTCTGATGACTTGATTGTCAGTCTTGATAGTTGGAAGCAAGGTCTCAAGAATGCTGGAAAATCTCTTGCCAAAGGTCAAATCGTTCAAGCAATGAGAGACTTGAAAAATGGAAACGGGGTGAAGCGATCGATTTATGATGGATTTGACGATATTCACTCTGTTTTAATGTCCAAGTATCCAGAGACCCCAGATTGGTGGTTTTGGTCCGTTTTGCTTATCTCGTTTCTGATGGGTATTGTATTGGTTTGTGTTTACTCCGAGGTTAACACTCCAGTGTGGACTTTATTTTTTGCATTTGGAGTAGACTTTGTACTTCTTATCCCCATGGTTTTGCTTTACTCCACCACAGGAGTTCTAGCTGGAACTGACGAGTTCATTGGTATAATTTTGGGCTATGCGTTGCCGGGAAATCCCAATGCTCTGAATATTGTCAAAGCCTACAGCTATACTATCAATGAGCAAGCCGACTCATACATCAGTGACCAAAAAATGGGGCATTATGCGAAGATCCCACCAAGGGCTTTGTTCAGGGGCCAGGTCATTTCAACGATTGTTACCTGTTTCATCAATGTTGCAGTGGTAAATTGGCAAATCACTGGAATCAAAGGAATTTGCACACCAGAACAAGCAGACAAGTTAACATGTGCCGCTGGTGTCCAGTCCTTTTTTTCTGCTTCTGTGGTTTTCGGCTTGATTGGATCTAAGCGTATTTTTGAAGGACTTTACCCACAGTTGAAATGGTGTTTCCTCATTGGAACAGTTGTGGCCATTATTTTCATTGTTGGACAAAAATACGGCTCATACGTCCGATCCTGGACAAAGAGAAATGTATCGGATTCCTGGTATATTGGTTTGAATATGGCATTATTCAAGCCACTGTCGATATTCAAGGAGGTGAACCCAGTGATAATGGCTTCAGGATTTATCAAGTACGCTCCTTTGAACCTATACTTTTTCAATCAGGGATGGTTTGTGTCCCTTTTGTTTTCGTTCTTTCTGAAACGGAGATACTTGGCTTGGTGGCAAAAGTATACCTATCTCATTGCTGCTGCATTTTCCGGTGCAATTGCATTTTGTTCTGTTATTATGTTTTTTGCAGTTCAGTACAAGCCCAAAAACGTCTCCTGGTGGGGAGTAGATTATACTTCGCATGGAATTGATGGAGGAGAATATCCGGGAACGCTTAAAACACTTTCTCCTGGAGATTATTTTGGGCCAAGAAGAGGAGCATTTCCGTAGGCAATTTTTTTTATATTATTTCGTATAGGCAATTGATCTTTTATTTTATGATTTACAAGTCTTTTTAGTCTAATTAAAGAACAGTTGGAGAGAAAATGTAGGTAAAATAGAGGTTCTTTAGATAATGGTTATTAGGGACTTGTCACCCAAAATATTAATAGTAGAAGCAATAGTTAATGATAAAAAAATCTATGTGATATATACCTATTCATTAAATGTGTCCCGAAATGCAATCTATTCGAATACTTTCTAGACAACTAATTCTATCTTAACCACAGAAGAGTCGGGATGAGGGAGCTGACCGGTGATTTTTATTTCCGCCTTATTTCCAGCTCCAGTCACTTCCGCCGAGCTCGAACCATCACCACCCAATATAGTGGCACCTCTGATCTTTGCAGGCTCAATCGGGATAGTTACTTGTCCACTGCTTGGTAGTTCAAAAACATGGAGGTAAAGTAAGCTGTTGCCTTTCTTGGTGACAACTCCCCAGTCAAACACTTCCTCAAATGGCGACGCACGGGTCCCTTTGATTGCTTCGCTGTTAACTTTCATCCAAGACCCAATGGCTTCAAAGGCAGCATACGTCTCGGGTGTAAGAGATCCATCTCCTTTTGGCCCAATATTGAGCAGAAAGTTACCACCTCGGGAGACAATCTTGCAAAACGTTTGGATGAGATTCTTGTTGGATTTGTAATTGTGGTCAAATTTGTTATATCCCCATGTGTCATTCAACGTCATACAGGATTCCCAGTTCACTCCCGGTATTCCAGTAGGAGGAACAAACTGTTCAGGAGTAATGATGTCGCCGTAACGGTAATCGAAGTGGGTGCTCCCATCTGCATCACCATTGCCGGATCCGTCACGTTTGAACAACCGATTATTGACAATGATCTCAGGATGTTCTTTTTTGATCTTGCTCAAAAGTGAAACGCCTCCCCATGCTTCTTCGCCATCAAACTCTGGCGAACTAAAGTCAAACCACAGCTCACTAGGCTCGCCGTAGTTGTTCAAAATTTCGTCAACCTGATTGTGGAAAAACGCGATATATTGCTTGTGATCAAGCTTTTGCCCTTTTCTCTTCTCGGCCTCGTCCTTTGGGTAAGGAACACCTTTTGCTAGCACATTGTCATACTGAGGATGATGCCAGTCAAGCAAAGAGTAGTAAACTCCAGGATTGAGGCCCTCGTTCTTGAAAGATTCCATATACTCCTTCACCAGATCTCGTCCGATCAGCTGTTGAGAATTGTGGTCTCCATACTTGCTGTCAAATAAACAGAAGCCCTCATGATGCTTCGTGGTCAGAATTGCATATTCGCACCCAGCTTTCTTCGCCAGAGCGGCCCAATCCTTGGTGCAATCATCCTTTGGGTGGAACAATGGTTTGGCCATAGAGTCATAAGTGGAGTCATCCAATCCTACATAGGATTGGTACCATTCCGCAGCCTTCTGGGGGATAGGCTTGCCCTTGTATTCGCCGGCGAGGCCTGAATACAGGCCAAAGTGAATGAACATGCCCAGGTGGCCGTCATGCCACCATCTCATTCGACTATCTCGCTGTTCGGGAGTCTCCTGCGAAGGAGGGGCTTCAACTCTATCGGTCATTTGGGTTCAATTAACTTCCAGTGACTTTAATGGCCAATTGAGCTACTTCTCTGCTCTACGCTCTCCTGTTTATATACATCCCATCGGGTCTCTTGCCATCATTGTTAAGGGTACTGAGGCAGATCCGGAGGCGGGCCGCCTACAGCGAGATGTCAGTTACCGTTGGAGAAGACATCAGATGGTCGTGGGGGAAGGTGGTAACCGGAAGACGGAAGAGTTGACTTCTTAACAATCAGATGCTAATTGTTATATCTAAATCCGTGAAATGTTATTTTGGAGAATACTCTAGAAGTTGATTTATTCAATTAATTACATGGCAAGATGAGCGGAAAATGATCTAAGCCTTGACTTCAAACAAAGCTCGGAATCGTAGTTTTCCACTTTCAAGAGCGTGTCGAGCATCTTGCACACCTTGCTCAGTGAAGGGGAACTTCTCATTCAGAGGTCGGATCTTGTGTCGAATGACAAAGTCAAACATCTGTTGGAACATTTCCTGAGACGGAATGGTCGAGAAGGTGATGGAGATCTCCTTTGGAAGCAAAGAGAAAAGAGGAAGCTTGAGCTCAGGGCCACCAATACTCATGAGGTAAATTCTGCCATAGTGGGCCACGGTAGCGAGCAGAGGGTCCCACTCGGGGAAGGCAGATGTGGTGACCAAGAGATGGTCGACCGGCTTGGAGATTGCAAAGCTATCTTTGCCCTTGGTGACGACAAACTCAGTAGCACCGAGCTTGAATGCCTCCTCTTTCTTAGACTCACTGGTGGAGTAGACAACAACCTCACAACCCCATTTGGCTGCAAATTGGATAGCGAGATGTCCGAGACCGCCAACTCCAACAATTCCAACTCGGGACAGAGGAGAGATGTCATATCGGGCAAATGGGTTGAAAGCGGTGGAACCAGCGCACATGAGAGGAGCAGCAACTTCAGTAGTCAACTCATCAGGGAGCTTAAGCAGCAGCTTCTCTCTGTACAGAACGTGGGTAGAGAGACCTCCCTGGTCCCGTTCATTGTAGCCGTACTGCTCAGCGTTGTTCTCGCAGTGAACAAAGTCGCCTCGCTTGCAGATCTTGCACTCGCCGCAGCTGTTCTTGGTCCAGCCGAACCCAACACGGTCCCCGGCTTTAAAATCTTTCACGTCCTTGCCGGTCTTGACAACCACACCAGCACCTTCGTGGCCGAGGACCATGTCCTGCTGGACATAGTGCAGATCACTGCCGCACAGGGCGCTGTGATGGATCTCGACCAAGACCTGGTCTCCTTCAAGGTTATCAACCTTAGTGGTAGATTGGACGATTTTGCCGCTTTCAGAGCCCTTAAAGGCAACTACTTCAGATGGAATAGACATGGTTGTTTAACAGAAAAATGCAGTTGTGGGCTGTAATGTAAGGCAATTGTATACGAAGAAGCTTGACTTGAATGAGAAACATCTAGGATACATGGGCTATATATATACGCAATCTATACCCACATGTATAGACAGAACTATCTACAGCAGCGCTAGCTTAATTAACGGCCAAGTTAGAGACGGAGACGGCCAACTGGTTTATCAACGGCCGTTTTAGCAATTTCAGGCAATTTCAAATGTGATCGGCAATGCACCTGACAGAATTAGACAACTCCGCTCTCCGGTCTTGGAACTCTTCATTGCATGGGCCGCGCATTGGCCGCCCATCTAAAGTACTGCTCATCACCGCGGTCGAGCTAATCACTTTGCCAGCTCCGTCCAATGTTATTTGTAATTGTTCTTAACAATACTTAGTATTGCAAACGGTAACCTGTGCTCCTACAAGGGCCATAATCTTGGATTTTGAAACTTCTTCGAAATGCCCTTGCTTCGGGACCCGTGGAACGGACTTGAAATTTCAGGGTCCACTTATTTTCTCCTAACCCCCAGACTATTCCTAAATCGGGTAATCCCTCTGCATCGTCAAATGCAGGGTCGGAAATGAACTTTGAAATAATACGTCGGAGATTCTCTGAGGGAGAACTTGCTTCGATTACGATGGTGTTTAGTTTGTGTGCTCGTAGTTGTACGCAAGTACGGGTCAAGAATGAATCTCTTGTAAACAAGTCTTCCAGTTTCTTGACTCTCAGTAACTTCAAATTAAACATCAATTTGACTAGCTAGTCATCTAACTTCACCGGAATCTCCGGCTCGTTGATCAGTTTTACGATGGGGTCGGCTGCAACGGATACACTTACATATGTAGTTTAAAAGTACAGAATACGGGTATGTATGTTATGATTCATGACGTCGACAGGGGTCGAAGTTGTTTTTTTCTACAGTCATAAAGATGATCACTAAGAGCGCATACCAGCATATTTTAGAGATGCAGGCCAATGACTTCACTGTTCTTCTCAATGAATGACAGTTCCTCCCAGCTTGGTGCCGTGGGTACAGAGTTCGAAAGTCCGCGAGCAGTCTCAAAGTCTGCAGCAGCAGCAGCACACGCGAGAACGGTTCTGCCCTTGGGGATCTCAGCTAACAATTGAGGGATCACTGCCTTTGAAAACATGAGATTCACGTCTCCATTGGGAGCAAGCACTCTCGGCCGCCGAGCAACTGTGCTCAGATCTTCAAGATTTACAATATATGAATCGTCTTCCTTGCCAGTAACTTTGGCAATTACTTGGCTGGTATTGATCTGATTGCCGGCTGCAAACTTGGTAGACTCAATGCTAAACCCTCCTTCACTGCTATACAAGAAGTTCTTCTGCGATTCAATCACATGAACCCTCACATGCCAAAGACCATGCGAAATGAGCCATGTTGTGATTTCAACATCTGCCCATGGTTTCCACCTACAGAACAAAGCATTCTTTTCGGGACAAATTCTGCTCTCGACAGTAGAATTTCTGACCTTGAACTGCTCCTTGTCCTCTGTCAGGCCGAGCATGTTGTCAAAGACTGCGTTTGAAAAGTTGCGTAAGTCTGATTCGACACAGAACCCATACTTGGTAGAATAGGCGAATTTGCAGTACTTCTCGTCGGCGAATCGTTCTCGACCATATTCGGGTCCGGAAATGAGTGCAGTGGTCTCGTCATGCGTATTGTGGCTAATAATCATGCCGGGAATCTTGAGACAAACTGGTTCTTGGTGTGTCCGTCCCAGGTCTATTTCCTCAGCAGCCCAGAAAGGATGCGATTCGGGAAGAGCCAAAGGCAGAAAATACTTCATGGCCCAGTACGGAGAGTTCACAGAATTGTAAGCTTCTGACATAAACCGGTTGGGATATCCATAACCAATAGATAGCCAACCGTCATCCAAGGACGAAAGGGGTTTTGTCGACCACCATCTGAGATGTCTTAGGTACAGCCCCTTAATGACTCCCCAGGGCAGTGCCTCTTGATTGGAAAATGCTAATGCTCCCCAAAAACCTCCCTGAGCAAACCTATAAGTCAGACTGCGACCATACGGTAGAGCCGAACCGTTGTCTCCAAACCAATGCTGGAACTCTTGAGCATGGAGAACTGCGCGTTCGCGAATTCTCTTTACCCGATCAGAGTCCTGTGAATTCACAGTGGCGTAGATCAGGCCGTAGAAATGCATGGCAAACCCGTTGTAGTAGTCTATTCGACGAGTCTGTCCTCCAATTTTTCCGTCCCGGTACCATCCGCCATCGATGTAAAAACTCTCAATGTCTTGCAAACTCCTTTCTGTTCCAGCCTCATCATATTTGATACCCACCTTTTTCAGTCCTAAATCAATCATCACTCTGAAGAACTTCCAGTTGTTACCGTTTAGGTCCTGATCGCGTGCATGCACCAGATACTTGCTGACATGGCCCTTTGCCTCATCCGAAAGTGGCTCCCAGATGTACTCTGGTGTTAGAAGAAGAGCAAATCCCAGTGCAGCACACTCTACCTGTTGCTGATGAGCCTTTCCGTACTCAAGGGCACCCCAGTATTCAGGATGGTCAGGATTGGTACCGTTGGCAAGTCCTCTGCGATACAGCTCCCAGTGCTCAAAGTGTCCTCCGCCGGCCACAAAAGGGACAATTCCCCATAGCGGTCGAGAAAATCCTTCTAAACTTATAGCACCTCTATCAAAATGCGCTCCGCTATGATCTAACATTACTTCAGCGCCTTCAGGCGAGAATGCGGGCAATAGTGGATCAAATAGCTGCTGAACTGCTTTGGCCACATCATCCCTAGTCTTCAAGGGGTTTCCCGATAACACAGAGAACCGAGAAATGTCCAATTTAGCTGTACCAACCATATCTATATTGCATTCAACTATATTCTAATTCTCTCGACATCTTCATTGATGATTCTCGGTCCTTTTTCTAGTTTCTGGGAATGTGGGGGAATGCAGGGCCAAGCAGAAACACCCGGGCCGCCTCCGCCGGTCGGATTGTAACATTTACATATGAATGGCCCTACTATAGATTTTACATATATGCACGCTGCAGGGGAAGAAGCGATCGAAAAGTTATTAATGTTCTGTTGGTGCGGAATACAGTCTGAGTTATATAGCTATGGAATTCTGTCAGCTGTTGCGTGAACTTGACTCTAACACTCGATCTAGGTTCTGGAACTCGTCATCACCGAAGAATGATACTAGCTCTGCGTACGCCGGGTCATTGAAACCGTGGTTTCGGGTTTCAAAGTTCAGAGCTTCGTCTTGTTCTTTTGATTTTTCTGACTGCAAATAAGTGTCCGGCGGCTTGAACATGTTCAGAAAATCCATATAGGGAACATCGGCAAAGAAGGCACTTGGCAATTCCAGCTTGTCCCGCTCAGCAAAATTGGAACTAGGTGAATCGTTCTGCTGCTGCTGCTGCTGAAAGGAAAGCAAACCGTTTGCATCATCACCATTGCTAGCAGTCCCGTTACTCTCATATTTTGGTTTTGGCTCGTCCCCACCTGACTTGCCTGGACCATAAGAGTTGTAGGCAGGCTTTCGAATGTCTAATCCCTTAGAGCCGCCTCGGGCAACCTGGTCTGCGGATCTTTCCAAATCGTTTGCAAACATAGATGCGATGTTGGTATTGGTATCTGAATAATATTCCCCCTGAAATCTCACCGAAATATCTTTCAAGCACTTGGTGATTGCGTAAAATTCAGCCGAAAGTGGATTACTGTTGTAGGCAGCGTGTGCTAACAGGGCTCGGCCGGATACCAAAAGGCAAAATGCAAACTGAGGATTGGTGATGCCATCATTGTAAGACAAGTACATCTTTGTCACATTGGATATTTCAGTGGCAGCAGAGAGACAAGTTGAGGCAGATCCCCGCTGATGGCTAGCTACAAACTCCGGGAAAATCTGCGTTGGAGGGTATGCAATAAATTGATGTAGGAGAATGACAGACGTGTTATGAGTAACGTGCGCAAGTGTCCAATTAGGATCCATTATCAAGCGTCCTTTCGAGTCTCTGGTGGTTATTCGCTGGTTTCTCCACTTAGGAGACAATCCCAGCTTCCAATTGACAAGCCGTACATCCAATTTTTTAAACTCTGCAATCCATTTCTGGATCTCATCCTTCAACTTTGTCCTGACTCTCTTCTGCATGTAGAACCGAGCTACCAAACTCAAATTTTCAGTTGCCTCGACACAAAACGATAATCCTCCTAAGCACTCTGTCTCGCTGTCTTCAGCACGGCGAGTCGTCTCTGTGTGGTCCTGACCATCAAGCCGGAAATATCTAGCTACGGAAGGTGTGCCGGAATTAAATCTCCATCCGTCGACCGGTAGTCTTCGCTCCATATCCGGGGCTGTCAAACTTGGGTTCCATCCAGCCGATACCGAGCAGAATCTATCGAGAAAGAAAACATTCCAAAAAACGCGCCTTCGCTCTTCCCCTTCCGCCCAACTATTGGCTGGTGGCAAAAATGAAATTCGGTGAAGTATATTATCATGGAATCTTTCACCACTCTGTTCTTCGAATGACAATTGTAGGTGTTCTACCATTCTTGTCATCGAATCTACCAGTGCCCACGTTCGAGGTCCATTACCGGCGCATATTGAGTCGAATGCTATTATGATCTGGGCTTGAAGAGTGTCGACAGAAACTGATTCTACAGCAGCTAGAATAACTCTTTGGCGGCAAGCTCTTGTCAAATTGGTTCGCACATCTTCGGATACTAGTCGATTATCTTTTGAATATCGGGTTGCGGCCACCACCATAGCATGGAGGATGTTAGAAAGAGTGGGCCAATTCTTCTTATCTTTGAATCTTTTAAGAAAAGTCCGCCTATGAATCATGGGTATCCAAGGATGGATGATTGTAAAATAGATTTCCACTAGGGATTCTAAGAGGTCGTCGGGTGGTAGGTTATTACTCGATTCCGTAATGTACGAGTCCAAAGGAAGATCAGGCGGGCTCTCAGAATCACAAAGTGACATACTTCTTATTCGCTTCATTGGATTAACAACTCCATTTTCGCCTCTGTGGACGGGGCTGTATTGATCAATACCAGTATTATTACGATCACTGTATGAACGCTTGAGCCCTTGCCTCTGTAGTTCTTCAGATACCAAGTTGGGTATGGTATCGGACACGATTTTTGCAATTGTTTCAGGCAGCGAAGCAATGGCTGCTTGCATCAGAGATGTTTGATCTTGCAATAGCTTTTCTGGAATGGCCGATAAGGCTCCGGTCAGCAACATGGCTTGACCCGCGAGCATATTTTCCAAGGTCTCGGTTTTCTTCTCTAAAGACTCTATCGCCTTTTCCATAGCCTTGATCTGAAAGCTTTCGGACGGATAAGTACAATTAAGATCTTATAAGTTAGATATGGTTGTCAGCTAATAATTCGGTTAACAACTTACTGTTTGCTACGCAATAAGAACAAGGGTCATCCTTAGAACACTTGCGCTTCCTCTTCCTACATGCCAGACATCTGATGGTTAGATACATTTGAACTCCTAAATTGCCCTTCTCGGCTTCTACTTACGCAGGCTTCAAGTTATCATTATCAGCCATAAGAACTTCTCGGTCGTTAGACCTTTATGTTCCGCAATAAAAGCTCGCTCTGATCGTCAATGGACTCAACCAAGAGCATGTACGTTCGTATCTTGGTTCCAGTCTTCTGCTTTTCCAGTCTTTTATCAATCTCTCTTCAACCTTTACTCCATCTGACTTTGAACCCCGCACCGCATGACGATCTTCAACCATATCTGAGATTATCTGGCGATCAAATCAATGCAACAATCAAACGTTGCATCATTAATGTTATAACATATATCCGTCGTAAGCCACAGTGATGCCAAATCAAAGCGCGGATCCTTGAGCTCGAGGAACAATATACGGAGAAAAGAGTGCAAACATTTAAAGCCCACTCTTCAATTCAGAGTGTCGGTTTTAATTGGTTCATAACTGGCTTGAGTTGGTGCGTACACAATTATTGTTAGGTACCACACTGCACGTCTTTTCTCAACACCCCAATCTTCTATGATCATTGAGCGACCACTGAGGATTCTCCAAATGATTATAGAGATTTCTCAGGGCATAGGATTGAAAATATGTCGATGAGAACGGCTAGACGTAGCACACGTTGAGGAAATGAAGAGCCTAGGAACTATTTCTGATTCTGTGTGTCATCTCTTGTCACCAAGCACAATTAGCTAGATATGTTCTGAGTCACCGCGCATACCTTGCAATATAGATTCTAGTAAATCTGTGTCTTTTGTGAAATTAATTTAGAAATATGGACTCGACTGATGAATTTCCTATCAGGCTACCCCCTTCGCTTCCAACAGTTGTTGGGATGGTTGTAGGACTAACGACAAATCGCCCATTCCCAATGATACCTCTAGAAGATAATGAAAGCTTTCTGACTGATGAAAATGAGTGTTCGGCGAGCAAATCCTACAGAGAACGATTTGTGGACGCTGTTCTTGCTAAAAAAATCAATATGCCTACCGATGCTCGTCAATTACTTCCGCCATTCCAGAGAAACCTGCTTCACCTCTTTCCTCACTGGGATTTCACATTTGCGGCAAATGTTCACGCCTGCTGTAACAAATCGATCAATATTGAGTACATGAAGGAAGTTACAAGTGTCAGAGAGCGATTAGATTTGGAACAAGCAGCTGGAGTGGTCATTGCTTCCATTAACAACGATCCGACAATTGAACACAAAGGGGCCATACTAAAGGCTCTAATATCTGGCCTCTCGGATGAAACCATCGAAAAGTCTTATATGTGGATTGACGGTTTTCCTCATTCGAGTCGCGTCCGCGTCCGAGATAAGATAATTATAAAAAGAATATCAACAATACTAAAGGAGAAAATTTGTAAAATCACTCCGGACTCCACGGGCCCCAGTATTGATGGATGGGAAGACATTTTGAGCGTGCTTCGTCGCATCAGACAATACGCACCTGGGAATAGATGTTTGTATATTCCTTCCTGGATTTGGAACCGTGCTAATGTGAAAGAGCCTTCGTGATATCCTGCTTGGGCAGAGAGTGGCCGTTCCGGATTGGGAGAATATCCAGTAGAAGAGCCAGATAATTGCAGTATTTTGTTAGTCACAAATTATTTAGATATCTGCAAAGACGTCTATTCAGGTACTTCAAATTCTGGATACCAACTGTGGCTTTTCAAGAAGACGTTCGAACACTAGAAAATCAAGTAAAGTTTGGTGGCACGCTTATGACATCAAAACTCTCTACTTGCACTGACACGCTGGTAGTAGCTCATTACTTCTTTACTGTTCAACGTGTACTGCAGCCAAAGGTTGTTTCCAATTACGATAATCCTAGTTATGGAAAACTCGCTTTCTCAAGAAGGCAGAGGGAAGAGCATTGTATCAGAACAACGTCAAAATTCGGTCGCTATTTGAAGAAGACCTGAGCAACTTTGCGGGTGAAGAAGGTATTCCAATTGAAGAGGATAATATTGTTAATATTGTTGGTCTTATTGATAGATGCTGTCTGTTAATGCAGAAATATGTCCAGATATATGGAGATGGTGATAGAATGCGATTAGTGTTTCGACGAGGAATAACAGGAGGTAGTGGCCGAGGTCCTGTCGATGTTTACAATCTACTGTGTGATATTTTGCATAGTCTCAGCGATAAGACTAGGGCCGAAGGATTGGAATATCCCGGGCCCGTGAAGAAGTTTCTGGCGAAGGATATTATGACTTGGAACAATAGTTTTGCTGACGACGCGTTTGCAGATGGGGCGGTTCCAAGTTGGGAATCGTGGCTAGTTAAACGTAAAAACCTCATCGATCCTACCTCGGTATGACATAAATAGAGGAGCGAACAGCCGGAACTGCATGCAGAACTATATTTGCTTCAACTTTGAGCGGCAGGGCTGTAATTGAACAGTTGGCAGCTGATATGGGGAAGCTATTGAGTCTGTGGTAAGTTTAGCATTTTGCTTTTAGTTTGGTTAAGATTGCATGAGAATGTCAATTAATACTGTAGATAGAATCAAGAGTAGAATGAACAAGTAAAGTGTCAAGTGTATGAAATATAATATGTGATAAATCACACGACAACACTCGAATGAATTATATGTACCGTTTCTATGCTCGCTAGGCTAGCTGAAAACTCAAATGATTTGTAATTTTACCTCTAAAAATGAATATACGAGGTAATATGGGCCACGTTTTTGTGGATCTTTCTAAAGGCTCTTCGTATTCAACTTACGACTTGATGCAACTTTGAAACTCATTTCTTTTCTCTACATTAGCAACATCCATCTTACGCGTTTTCTCGTCCGTGCCACAAATTTGTGTAATGACTGATCTTTCAAGTCCGACAACGTCCGATGCATAAAAAATCAGATAATCGCTGTAAGAGGCAATCCAATCAGATAATTCTCAAACAGGCAAGAGTATTGCACATCCTTGGCATCTTCTTTTTTTCACGAACAGGACCGGATCATGCTATTCCGCTTCGGAGCCGGTCCTTTCTCACTAGTTTCCTTCCAGTCCTTTCATTGACACTAGACTTCATAGATTTGTATACCATGGGGAAAGTAACACTACTCTGGAAGTATAAATTTGCAATTTTCAAATTTTACTATGATCTGCTTCGCAATAAGGTCACAGCAGTCTTCCATCGCTTCACGTACTCTCCAGGCGATAATCCAAAACATGTGGTGGTCGTAGGCGCTTCGTATTGTGGCTACACAGTAGCAAAGCAGCTGGCTAACAAACTGCCTTCTGGCTATACAGTGACGGTAGTCGATAGAACGAAATGCCATAACCACGTCTTTGTGTTTCCCCGATTCTCAGTGTTTGAGGGCAACGAGAAACTGGCATTTATTCCACGTGAAAAGAGAAACACAGGCGTCACTCCGGCAGGCTCACTCAACTTTGTCTTCGACACATGTGTTGGAGTAGAAAAGAACGAAGAACAGTCTGGTAGCTCCGAACTTGTTCTCGAGAGCGGCGATAGAATTCCATTTGAGTATCTCATTATAGCTACCGGCAGCCAAACTTCTGGACTCATAAACCTGGAAAACGATGACAGAGCTGACGGTATTGCCAAACTTCAGCAGAACCAACAGCTGATAAAGGACGCCAACTCAATTGCCATTATTGGAGCCGGCGCAGTTGGAGTAGAGCTTGCAACTGACATCAAGTATCAATATGGCGATTCTAAGAAAGTAGCATTATTTAACTCAAGGGACCACGTTTTACCGAAATTCCCTCGCATTGTTAGCGAACAAGCCGAGCCAGAAATCGAAGAACTCAATGTGATTATGAGAAACAACACACGCCCAATTATCGATGACAAAACTCTGAAGTTCAAGGACGGAACAAGTGAAGAATTTGACCTCGTATTTAACTGCACAGGTGCTAAGTCAAATTCTGGGCCATTCGAAGCCTATCTCGGCAAATCTATTGATATCGCATCTGGTGACATAAAGGTCAAAGATACGCTGCAAGTCCAAAATGACCGACTGCCTAATGTTTTTGCGCTAGGAGACGTCATAAAGAACGACGGCCAGCCTAAAATGGCTAGATCTGCTTTTGTTCAGGCTCCTGTAGTAGTGGAGAATATCACCAAACTCATAAGGAATGGACAGTCGGCCACACTTACCAAATACGTGCCTAATCCTCTTGAATCGGCTCTTAAGCTCACTTTAGGACTTGAGCGGGATCTAATGTATACTGGCGATTTTGCAGAAATCCAAAAGCACAAGGAAGACTATACAATGATGTCTGAGTATACGTGGCGTTTCTTTGACGTCGATGATGCCAAACACCTCAACTAATATACTGGTCTAGTTTAACGAGCAACGAGTTCGCAGTAGTTTGACTCCGTATTAATGCGCTGTATAGCAGAATTTCGCTTTGCAAGACTGTTTTCTTTAGGAAAGAGGCTCTTTGAAAGTTGCTTCAGTAAGCAACTTGACTACGATGATACAAGACGGCAAAGCAATTGTTCTTCAACTTGGACAGAGTTTCATTGTCACCCAACATATTTTATTTTAAATTCAATTCATTGAACAAGTAATTACATAGCTTCGTATATTCAGTTGAAAATTCT
This sequence comes from Spencermartinsiella ligniputridi, assembly GCA_030583385.1. Lineage (NCBI taxonomy): Eukaryota > Fungi > Ascomycota > Dipodascomycetes > Dipodascales > Trichomonascaceae > Spencermartinsiella > Spencermartinsiella ligniputridi. The sequence continues at coordinate 42,590 of JAJMIC010000034.1, forward strand.
AAAATGATGACTTCTTAAGATCCAAACCTGATGCTCCATAAACGATAATGGAAGTTAACCCAAGAATGGCAGAGGTGATTGCAAATGTCATAGCAACAATTCCCCGAGGCGTGAAGCCGGAGGGCTGGAATCCAGGCTGAATATTCTCTCCGGCAAGGTCAGTGAAATCCTGATCATTACCTGCAGCATTTCCTTCACTTGGAACTCCCGCAGCTCTGCAGACGGCATAATGATCGGAAGGAACGGTCAGGCTCTGAAGCTGCTGTGGAGCCTCAATCATAGTTACTCCCAACCCCTGAGCCAAATGCCAGTCTATATGGCAGTGGAATATCCATACTCCCGGATTGTTAGCCACGAACCGGACTACCCAATGTCCCTGGGGAGGAAGCACGAACGTATCCCTACGCATGGGATATTCGGGGAAAGCTGTATGATTATTCGGATCGTAGTTCACGGGATTGTCAAGGTTGGCGTAGTCATAAAAGTCTGCTCCTAACGGAGGTTCTCTGACTATCGTTTGAAAATTATGGCCATGGAGATGGAACGGGTGGCTACCGGTATCATTGTTATTAAGTCGGATCTCAACCACGTCATTGTGCTCCAGTATAAATGGACTAGTGAACTCCCCGTAAACTACTTGCTGGTTGGCGTAGCTACCAGATGACAACACTGTGTATAGAGTGGGTACTTTTGGCGCAGTGTAAGAGATGTTGTTCAAAAGTGCGTAAGGCTTTCCATTGTCCAGGGGATCCATTACCACGGCGATGTCGATAATCTTGCTAGGTTCTGGCAACAAAGGCATGTGGTCATACGGCACTAGGGTGAAATCATCGAATGGAACCAAGTCCGTGCAGGAACTGACATTAATTTGAGCTTGAGGGAACGGAGCACTAGAGTTGTATTCAAGCCAGTTTGTCAGATTCAGTTGGAGATCCGACGGAATGACGTCAAGTAGAACTGAATCTGCTACAGTCACAATGGGGTAATTCTGATCCGCTGAATCTTTGGTCGTGAATAAAATCGAATATCTCTGGGCCACTCCAAGGTACAAAATATCTGCGTCGGCCGGCTCAGTATAGACTCCATCAACTTCAATGACCTTAAAACTGTGCCCCTCGATATAGAAGTACTGGGCCACAAATGCACTAATGTTGATTATTCTCATCATATACGTCTTGTTTGGCTGAACGGAGATTTTGGTATTCAGAGTATCATTGAACAAGAACGAGTCGGGAATAGGCTCTGCTCCAAGTGGATTGTATAACGACAGGAAGGTTGGCTTGATATCCATTGCCAACTCATGGTACCAATCAGAAAGAGTGACAGTGAATTCTTCTTCGTACAAATCATTGAAATATGCATCAGAATCGTGCACAATCAGGGCCTGACGATATCCATCTGGATAGCAGAAGTCGACATGGCAATGATACCAGTAGGTACCATTCTGATTGACCGTAAAGTTATAAGTAAAGTCGTATCCAGGAGGAATAGGACACTGGGTGATCATTGATGCACCATCCATCTCATTAGTTCCGTTCTGGAACATGCCATGCCAATGAATTGATGCATTCATGTTACCCAGCCCATTGTGAACATTGGCAATCAGCCTGTCACCCTTGTCTACTTCAATGACTGGCAGGGGCCATTGGCCATTAATTCCAACCACTTCTCTCTCTGCCAGACCGTCTGGATTAACAGTGACCCACGTAATGTTGAAATCGTAAGTGACGGTTTTGCACCATGCTCTTGTTGACAGGAGAGCCACTGCCCATACGCATGAAGAAAGAGACCACGCAAACTTCATTCTATGAGTAGTTTTTGGGCCAAAGGTTTGTTCTGAAGCTTCAATCCAAAGATCTAAATTTTTTTTTTTGTTCTCGGTCACTTTGTACTTCCCATCCACTGCCCTTTATTTAAGGCAATAATATACCTGCAAAAACTGTCCAATTAAGAAGGTCAATCAGATAATACTCAAAGGGGTTAAGCCTCAGATTGATAATTATCAACTGGGAAATAATCACCGCTCCCACACCGCGACAAATACGAATTGACTACATTCTGACGTAAGAAACCAGGGCTATTTCAGTCGTGCCTTTCCTTATTGCATTGGATTTGCTACAAATTTTCAGACAATCCAGGCCCGGAACCGCCGTCTTACTGTCTGCAATGCATTGTCGGTCACTGATCCGATCTGATCTTACCATTTGTGGGAGTACCGTTAAAAAATCGGAGTGCGGTGCAGTGGATCTGGTTGCATATAACTACAATTATTGGGGTTAGCGCCAACATCAAAAACGTGGGAAGGGCGAAAGCAGTCCGGTGATGGCCGGGTGAGGGTTAGCGTCCAACAATGTCCACAGTGCCTTTGTGACGAATTGACTTTGATTATAATTTCCACATGATAAGCTCATCAGCTTGCCCATTTTTTTTCCTTGGTTTTGTTGCTCTTGGCTTTTCATTCAAACACTTGGCTCTTCCTTCCAATGCCCTTGGCGGGAAGCAAGAAAAAACTTCTTTGGGGCTGCCGCCCTATTCGTTTCTTTTTTAGTGCAAGTAGATCTAAGTGCATAAATCGTCTTTGATCTATCAAGATCATTTCCCAAAACGTATTATCAGATTTTCGGCCGATCGGGCAATATGATTGGGCTAATTAGTTTGACTTACGATATTAAAACCAAAGGTGGGACCCTCCACTTTCAACAATTCAAGCAGTGAAGATTTTTTTAAGGGCCAATTCATATTCCTGAACGCTGTTACAATTGTTGACCTAATTCGTGATTTCTGTGTTTGGTGTGCTCTCTCTCCTGAAATACAATAGTCATGGCCAACGTCTTCGCGGTCCAAATCTTCTTTATTGTGTTCCGAGAATGCTTGGAAGCAACAGTGGTAATCTCTGTGCTTCTAGCATTTCTCAAACAGAGCTTGGGTGGACCGGACCAAGATCCTATACTGTATAAACGACTGAGAAGGCAGGTCTGGATCGGATCGGCTATAGGAATTCTCATCTGTCTGGTCATTGGTGGTGCATTTATCGGAGTTTTCTATGGCCTCGGTAGAGACATCTGGTCACAGTCTGAAGACCTCTGGGAGGGTATTTTCTATCTTCTCGCGGCCATCATCATCTCTATCATGGGTTTTGCCCTGCTGCGAGTCAATAAGATGAAGGATAAGTGGAAAATCAAGATTGCCGACGCGTTGATCTCTCGTCAAACTGCCAATTCCTCAGAGTCTAGACTCTCGCGGTGGTCGAAGAAATATGTCATGCTTGTTCTGCCCTTGATCACTACCATGCGAGAGGGTGTAGAAGCTGTCGTGTTTGTTGGCGGCGTGTCGCTTTCACTGCCAGCTACTGCCTTTCCCTTGCCTGTCGTCTGCGGTTTGATAGCCGGTGTAACAGTGGGATATCTCATCTATCGAGGTGGAAACTCATTGTCCCTGAACATCTTCATGATTGCTTCCACCTGTTTCTTGTATCTGATTGCTGCTGGCATGTTCTCCAAGTCTGTGTGGGGGTTGCAGTATTTCATGTTTCAGAACAAGGTTGGTAGTGATGTTGCTGAGGCCGGAAATGGTCCCGGTTCTTTCGATATTTTGGAGAGCGTATGGCATGTGGAGTGCTGCAACCCAGAAGAAAGTGGAGGATACGAAATCTTCAATGCTCTTCTAGGATGGGAGAACTCTGCCACCTACGGATCAGTGATCTCATACTGTATTTACTGGCTGTTTGTCATCTTGATAACGACATCTATGTTGTGGCAGGAGAAATACGGATACATTCCCGTGATTACTCCAATTGTGAACTTGATGGAGCATATCCCAGTCATTGGAAAGTTGATCCGCAAGAAGCGTTCCAAGAAGGATGTGGATGCCGATGAGGTATTCCAAAATGCACAGGACTTACTCAAGGCTCAAGAAGCTGGACCTAGCGATATTCATCCTGTGGCCGAGGAGGAACATGCGATTGAGCTAAAAAAGGGGCCCGTGGAGGTCAAGTCAGCTGAGCAGCATGTGGTAGAATTGAATTGATGAGATCATAGTCGGATCCGAAAAGTTGTGATCTGTAACAGAAAAAGCTTAATTACGAAGAGAAATGAAATTAACATATAAGAAGCAACAGTACATAGATCTATTCCAGCGCAGTCCCACTCTAGTAAAACTCGAAGTTTCGTAATAAAAAACCTCTCAAATGACGCTTTATTCACTAGTCGGAATTCTCACATGTCGCCGGTATTGTCCGACTATGCCGTACGCTAGCTTCTCCGACGGTTTGATCTTCCTGTCGTAGGAAACAAGTTATATCATCATCAATAAACTATTCCGCCATAGTTTATGAATGATATGAAACGCACAGCTTCGTATCTTCGACCTGCTGAATGGGCCCGCCACTCGCGCTGCATCTTAAGCTGGCCGGGACCAAACAATCCTAGTTACCTTACATCTTCATCTCTCACTGCCGCGAGGAATGAAGTCTCCTCAATTGCGAAGGCAATCGCTCAGTTTGAACCAGTCACCTTGATAGTAAGCGAAGAGCAACTTCAAGATGCCCGAAAGACGTTTCGTTCTCAGAAATGGAAACATGAGATCAGCGTTCATGTCGTTCCAGGCAACGACATGGATCTATGGATGAGAGATATAGCACCTACATTTGTTCTTCAACAGCAGCAGGAGCGACGCTCGGGCCATTGGGGAACTCCGACGTGGCTTCGTGGAATTGACTTTAATTTCAACGGATGGGGGAACCGATATCCGACAGCAACTTCAAGCACACTTGGCCGAGTACTTACTGACGATATGAAAGTTTTACGTATCCCGAGTTCTCTCACAGCCGAGGGAGGCGCCCTAGAAGTAGACGGTCAAGGTACACTGATTGCAACAGAAAGCTCGATCATCAACCCGAATCGCAATCCCGGAAAGAGTAAGGAAGAAATTGAACAGGAACTACAGCGTTGTCTGGGGGTGAAAAAAGTCCTTTGGGTTCCAGGAGTGAAGAATGAGGACTGCACAGACTGTCATATTGACGCCTTGGCAAGATTTTTAAAGCCAGGCTTAGTAGTCCTAAGTCAGCCAGTGGGAGATGGAGTTGAATCGGTATGGAAAAGAATCTACGAAGAAACAAAACGCATTCTATTGAATTCAACAGATGCTCAGGGACAGAAAATAGCGATTATTGACATTCCCGAGCCAAATATGTCAAATTTGGACCTGGGCGAGGATGCCATGGAAGTTCTGGAGGATACAACTGCAGGGTCGCCGGTGATGAGTTATGTGAATTTCTACTTGCCGAACGGAGGGCTGGTTGTGCCAAACTTTCGAGATACTGCTGCTGATTTTAATGCGTACACGATATTAAAAAATGTATTTGGAGATGAGAGGCAGATTTCCCAGGTTTATATACGCGAACTGCCATTGTTAGGTGGTGGAATTCATTGCGCGACTCAAGAAGTCCCTGCTTGTATTGAGGACCCGTATTAAGGACCCAAGGTGATCAACTTCCCATTTTGATTCAGGCTGCAACCTGGCGCCGTTGCCCTTCTACAGTTATAGGTTTATGGGCATGCTGAGCGCTCGCACCTGGTTGTTCTGCGGTGTAATTACTTATTGCACATCGCAGAGAAGCTGCATAAACGGCGATGGAGATTCTATAGGCCTGCACTGTCTAGATCCTTTTTCTACGGTCCGAACGCAGACTATCAAAACTGGTAATATCCCAGAATCTCAGATAGTTTCTGCTGATAAAAGTTCCAATGTAACACGTTTTGGGCGAAAACAATATTGTTTCATATCTATAATTAATATCTATGACGCTCGACATGCAAATGCACAGCTGGAATTGGCCCATGGCGAGCTCGAGCCAAATTCATGTCAGATACGTATATTCTGACACCCATCTGCAACGGTTCTGGTCCTGCGACGGCTACTGCCGTTTCGGAATAGCTGGTCAAAGGCATAACCTCTGACAATTGAGGTCTGCCATATGCGATGGTCACAAATGTCGGCATTTCATGCGCAACAGATTCCGTTTTATCACCATTCTGACAGGTCACAAATATCAATACCCTAGCGTTAACACTTCCAATATACTTCTGTTGACACAACTCGCCAAGGACCCATCCCAATTCTTGATTTCGGTGCACAATCCAGATAAAAGTTAACTCTTTGGTGGCAATTTGATGCGACTGCTTGATAGCATTCAAAAAAAATGGGACTGCGAAGCTCGCCGCAGAGCCGCCCACTACTAAAAACAAGCTCTCGTAGGTCTGCAACTTAACCAAGTCTCCATAGGGTCCATCCACAAAAGACATGAATGACTTTGAAGAGTCTGCGACTTCATTAATTGTTCTCGTGAAACCAGCCTTGCGTTTACAAATTAATCGCAATTCATTTTCATTGTTAGGCAAGTTCGAAATTGTAAAAGGGTGGGATTGAAAAAATCCAAGCTTAGGGATTGACAATAGCACAAACTGTCCTGGCGTCCAGGATCGAATCCGAGATGATCGGATGGTCACCATGGTCAGCTCGTCACTGAGTTTAGTCAATCGAGCCTTTGAAAAGCCTCGAGCATAAAATGCCAATCTCAGCAGGCGATCAACCACAAACAACCCACACGGTATGTAAGCATAGATCCAAACAGCTTGTGGGAATGGTTGAATATGCATTATAACGGCGATGGTGAAGCCGATGTACGTAATAACGTGCTGAGCGACGAATATTTCATATCGCAGATTTCGTATAGGGCTAACACTAGACAACACGATCCAAAGCAAAATGACCCAAGCGGCTGTTCCAGTAGGAGGACAGGTATCAGTTTGCCATTCGAGGGTTGTAAACCCAAACTCGAGGAAGTTTCGGTACATATAAATCATATGCACTGTCGCACAGAAGAAAATGATTCGGGCAACCCATCGATGGAAATAGTTCAGTCGTTCATATGATGTGCCCGTTAAGTAGCCGATAAGATTTCTCTTGCCAGCGAGTAGCACCACGAATGGCAGCTGGGCAGCTGCAATCCACCCTGCTCGGAAGCCAATCGAGGCATATTGCTGGAACCCAGGTGTCCAAGCGTCAATAAATATCATACACAAGATTAATGAAAAATACAGCACAACGATCAAGATGTGTTTCAGGGATAGCACATCTTGGAATAGCTGGCGATCCAATAACCCGTTCATAGCGGTCAGCGGTCTCAGTAATAGTCCAGCAGCGACATCTTGTGCAGACATGAATAAATGCTTTTGGCTGAAGTTCGTCAGCGTGAACACCGCTATGACAGAGACGATCACAAACCAGTATACATTACCAAAGTACTGATTGTCTGGGTTGAACGAGTCGAAGTCCAGAATGCTCTGTAAGAAATCGTAGCCAGCCGAAATATTACCAGCAAAAAAACTAGTATTGAGCTGGCCGTTTGGCATCATCATCCCGCTAGGAATGGCTGTAGCCATAGGGCTGTCCATATCCATGTTGATCAATTTTGATCCGAAAACTCAAATGTATGTCTTAGATAGAGTTATGTCCTTCTTTTTATCTGTTTTCTTGGCACCCCAGATAGTTAATTTGCTCGTACTCATAACCGCTCGGTTTTAACGGCTTCAAAGATATTTGCTCACGCGCTAAGTCAAGTTATTTGAGCTGATTCTGATCCCGCATTTTCGTTACATATTAATTTGCTCGTTTTCTCCACCACCATTGATCCAACCCTCCTTATGGGATCCCTCGAAATTTGCTCGCGCGGCGCATAGAGCAAATCCTTACCGAACTTGTACTAGCGCTTTTCGATATGGCCATCACGGATATCGAATTCAATTCTGTGCTCTTCCAAAACACTGGCATCAAAGCAGTGTGGGAGGATATCAGCTGAAAATCTCTCAAAAAGATAATGGATAGTATCTTAGCAGTTTGGGCTGTCGGCCATGAGGTGGAAGGGTTACAAGGAATGTCGTGCTATGTAACCACGTTTCCCAAAGATGTAGATTACAAAATCCAGGGGTAACTCGAAAATCGGACTACTAGGACAGTCGTGAAAACTCTCTTCAGATAAGCACCATTGGGTTAATGTGGTCAAAGGATCTCATCGCTAATCCTGGTGCCAAGAGTGGGCGTCGCGCATGGAATTAGGTTTGGTGGGCAAAAAAGATGCTACAATTAAGTAAGGCATGGTGAATATCGACGTTTCTCAGAGTAAGCGGTATAACCACAAATGTGACACTCAGTTCACAGCTGCAACACGTGCTCTTATATAGCGAGCTCCCGTCTAGAATCTCTTTGAAGATAACGTAACCCACCACTTTTTATAGGTTGTTACCATTTGCTCCCCGGCTCAGAGAACGCAGGCAGAGTTTAAACAGAAAAATGGCATCGCGCACTTGAACGGAGATCGACAGAGAAACAATGAGCAAGCTTGAGTTGGACTCCGGGCTGCCGTCTAGGTTTTGTCTTTTCGTACTTAGGTTTTTTGTAATTATTAGTTTTACATAATTTGTGCTGAGAAAGCTCTCGATCAGCCGTTGAATTTAAGATATTCTTTCATCAAAGTCTTCGCTATTGTGAGCACTCAAATACTGAACTTTTATTTATTTCGAGTAATGTTTCTCTACTTGGGAGACCTCTGGCCGGGTTGCTCGTTGTTGTGCTGAGTTATATTGTAACTGAAGCCACTACGGTCACTGTCACCAACTGCCCTTGCACTCGACTTCACAGTTTTCCTTTTTGTAATTTGGCGTTAGTTTGCACCCATGTGGTTTATATAGTTCTGTTTGTCTAATTTAAAATAGGTTACTACTACCTGGAACAAAATTCATGCTACGAGACGCAGGTTGCTATCATTTCTCGCGATTCCGTTAGGAGTTCTAGGATCCTGCTTCTAGTAAATACATTGTAGACATCTGTGCTCATCTACAATAACTCTGACTGGAGCTTGTAAAGTAATATTTATGGCTGCATGTCCGTACCGGACTTCCACAGACTTTGCTTTACATTTGTCCAGTGGATAAACAATTGCTTCAACGAGTACGCCATGTTCCCAAACAATATCCACGGTGAGTCGACCCCGAGCACACAATCCGTTCACAGTACCAGAAGACCACGCAGTAGGTAGGGCGGGCAACAAATGAACATCTCCGTTCTGACTCTGGAGAAGCATTTCCTGGACTGCAGATACTGCACCAAAGTTACCATCTGCCACAAAAATACTTGTTTCTGCCCCAGCAATGCCCGCTTTTGAGTATGTGAATAAATTATCAAAACAAAGATCACCAATGAGATGCCCAATTTGCTCCCAGGCACTGTTGCCATCGTAGAGTCTAGCGTAGTTCTGAGCAAAAAGACAAGCAGTGAACTCAATGTCTTCAAGCTCTGTTCTTGCCTTGCGTCGCTGCAACGTAATATTAACGGCCTCTGCCAGATCAGGAGTTTTGATAGGTGATATCATATTACTCCGACAAAGAGCTGTAGTGTGGGACATATGCCGATGGTCGGGCTGGGCTTCATCAAAGTCCTCAAGCCATTCTTGAAGCTGCCCGTACCTTCCAATTTGCAGGGGAGGAAGCTTGACGATCGCACTGCGCAAGCGCTGCTGGAGTTCAGAATCAATTCTATATGCGGTTGCAATTTTCAAGACAAACTTGAATAGATCGTGGATCAAAACCTGATCCAGTGTGCAGCCCATGGAGAGAGCTTGCTCCCCATTTTCCTTCAAGTTGGGAAAAAAGGTATTTTCAGGAGATGGGGATGGCCCAGATACCAACCAACCATATTTTGGATGGATTGACATGTATGACAGGAAGAATTCAGTGGCAGCACTCAATACTGGATAAGCCTCATTCATAAGAAACTCTTCGTCGAGAGTAAACTCATAATGCTCAATCATGTGAGTCGCGAGCCATAACCCACCGGTAGAGTTCAGGCCCCACGAAGTCTCCCATCCAGGATCGGTGAATCCCCAAATATTGGTGAAAACATGAGCTACCCAGCCTTTGCATCCATAAAAAGCCTCTGCGGTGGTCCTACCATCTCGTGCAAGTCGTGTCAGGAATTTCATTAGAGGTAGAGAACATTCAGACAAATTGCTCTCTTCTACATGGAAATAGTTCATTTGCGTATTGATATCCAAATGGTAGTCACAACTCCAGTTCATGCGATTGGCCTCGCCATCGTTCCACAGACCCTGGAGATGTAACGGGAGAGGCGAGTCTGATCTTGTTCCTGCTATTGTGAGATAACGGCCATACTGCATCATCAACCCAAAAAGAGCACCATCCGCTTGATAGTTGTGGGAGCTGAAGTTCTCGATTCGCTTCTTCGTTGATTGCTCAGATATATTGGTTTCTGGTAACTTGATACTCACTCTGTCGTAGAGTCGACCGTGGTCCACGATATGCTCTCCGAATAGGGCATCGAATCCCTGGGTAATGGCAGACTTGACTTTCCTAGCAGGAATAAGTTTCCAATTCTCATCAAACGATTCGAAGTCAGTCGCCATGTCAAAAAATAGAGTGATATCCCTGCTTTCATTCACTCGGATCCGTCCGGGGCCAATCTCCTCTATGAAAGCAGAATCATCTGCATGCACTGCCAGGATACCATAGGCAGAGACACCACATTTGCCACCGCTGTGAACGGTTTCAGTAGCCTGAGTATGAAATCCCAGGCTCTTACAAGAATCTAAATAGATGGGGGTGAATTTGTCTGTAATCCCTTCAACCGAAATATCCAACGTAATAGGTTTTTCCGAGGAATACTTGGCCACAATAACTCCAGCCGGATGGCTAGCAAAAATCTGCCTGGGGACACTGGCCCGGATTGCAATTATCCCTTGCTTCAAATCTAGAGTTCGAGCAAATGACTTTGTAGGCTCACTGCCAAGTACTGCAACAGTAAAATTGCAAACAGGTAAATTGGTGCCAAAGTCTTTCTTTTGAGGTTGCAGATACTCCTCAGCTAGTTTCTGGCCCTGGACGTAGTCACCTTGCAGGAATTTTTGTCGCACACTATCAAAGGCAGCCCCGCCTCCGTATTGACCTTCAGTAGTACTTCGAGACCTGCCAGACCAGAAAGAAATCTCAGAGATTCTCCAAGTGTCCACATTGTGATCAGATGATACCACAGCTCCAACTCTACCATTGCCTATTGGGAGACCCTCTGACCAAGTGTCTGCGGGAGTTTCGTACCATAGCTTGTCAGTCATCGCTAATAATGTCTATAAAGTTTTTGGGCCACCCAATTACTATTTAGATTACTTGAAGAGTGGGCCATGGGTAGTCGATGTTCAACACATATAGCGTTCAGGGTCCAACCGACATTTTAACCGCAATCATTCGGATCACGGTCCGGATTCAGTGAACAATAATGTCGGATGATCCCCCACATGGTTACTCGCTGTGATTAAACTTTCGTTCGAATATCGGATGAATCCCGGATTCTTGACAAATGTTGCATTTAAGCAACGAGCAGTCGATCTTGATGATGCACATCTGCGAAATTGGTGGGCTATATGCGGGGTACCCCGCATAATTACTCCGAGTATCCTGCCGGCAGTGAGACAGCGAACATTATCAACATACTATAAATAAGATGAGAAGACGACTAAAGATTTAGCTAGTCACATCTTCCTCGAAAAATGACAAAGTCGAACGAGTCAACAGTCGAACATGCCCAAATAGCAGATTTGGAAGTCCACGGCAAGGTTGACCCCAACTTCCTGGACTATGCTACAGAGGCTACGTTCTTCGAGCACAACATGGGCCGAATAGAGATGCTCAAAATTTATTGGAAAGGAGTGCTCTGGTCAATCTTCGTATCACTTTGCATTATTATGCGTGCATATGATATCGAGATCATGGGAAATTTCTATGCCCTACCGTCATTCCAAAAGAAGTTTGGAGAGCCAATCGCTCAAGGGGGCTACCAAATTCCAGCTCGATGGCAGGTTGCTTTGAACTATGGCAATACTTTTGGCCAGATTATCGGTCCATTGTTAGTCACATATCCCATGGATTGGTGGGGTCGACGTAAGACACTTATGGGATATCTTGCTGTTTCAGCGTGTTTGGTTTTCATGCAGTTCTTTGCACCAAGCATTCGTGTCCTGACAGCCTCAGAGTATCTATGTGGCTTGGTTTGGGGTGGGTATATGGTCATTGCACCAACTTATGCAAGTGAGTGCTTAAGTCTTTCCCTTCGACCTTACCTCACTGGTTACATTAATCTCTGCTATGTCATGGGCCAGTTTATTCAGACAGGAGTGACGAGAGGGTTTCTTAATCGTACTGACGAATGGGCTTATCGTATCCCTTTTGCAATTCAGTGGATATGGCCGATAGTCATTACTTTCGGTCTTCTTTTTGCCCCAGAATCTCCTTGGTGGTTGGTGAGAAAGGACCGACACGACGAGGCAGAAAAAATGTTGCTAAAGCTTATGACCCCGAATGATAAGGTCAAGCCAGAAAAGGTTCTTGCTATGATAATGCGAACCGATCAGCTCGAACGAGAACAGACTGAAGGAGTCACTTTTAGAGACTGTTTTAGAGGTCCCAACCGGAGACGAACAGAGATTGCTGTGATGATTTATGTACTGCAGAATTTCTCTGGAAACCCCGTGGGATATGCGACGTATTTCTTCGAGCAAGTGGGCCTCGACGTTGTTCAAGCTTTCGATATGGGTGTTGGCCTCAATGCCTTGGGCTTCTTGGGAACCCTCACATCTGTTATTCCTCTGTTATTTTTTGGTCATAGAAGAATCTTCTTAGTAGGCTTCGCTGTTATCATCGTGACACTGTTTGTTGTGGCATTATTGTGCTTTGCACACAACTACAAGAAGGACAAGTCTTACGGATGGGCCCAAGCCGTATTACTTGTGTTTCTTACTTTTGTCTGGCAAAATGCTCAGGGACCCCTTTGCTACATCATTTCGACCGAAGCCCCTTCAGCGCGAATGAGGGCGCGCACGCTAGGACTTGCTTCTACTATTGACTCAGTAGCCGGAATTGTGACAACTGCTCTTGGACCATACCTGCTGAACCCTGGAGCACTTAACACTGGAGCTAAGAGTCAGTTCTTCTATGGAGGAATGTCAATTTTATTCTATATCTGGTGTTTCTTCCGCTTACCTGAAATGAAAGGACGTACTATGGAGGAGCTTGATTTGATGTTTGAACGGAAGATTCGAACCCGAGAATTCGCTGCGTATGAATTCGAAGAGGCTGAACATGCCAAAGGTGAAGCGCTTCGAATGGAGGAGTCTGATGTCTTGGCCGTATAGGAATGATAGTTCGTATGTCGTGGGTTTTAAATATGTGTGATATAATTTTCCAAAATTTCCTCACATTGAGCAGTGTATGTATTTTGCCAGTTTTTGTTTTCATGCCCGTTTGCGAAATACGTCAACCTGTATTGTACAAGATACTTTGTAAAAAACTAATTGGAGAACAATAGCCACAATTAAAGACAGAGAATATTTCTAAGATCCTTCAGTGGATTGGTAAAATCGATAACAAAGATATTAAGAAGTCGTTATTTGGATAAATAGGAAAAAGTAGCAGTAACGTTAAAGAATATCATTTCTTATCAGACTTTGTATGACAGATCTCTACTTTTCGTGATCAGGAATTACTTTTCAGAAAGTCGGTTGTATCGGGTCCCATTTTCAAAGATTTCACTTGTCGCAGCCAATACCGTCATCTGAGCAGCCAGAGGTACCACTCTTTTGGCCTCTCCAATTATCTGCTGATCTCTGTTAAATTAGTGAAGACGACAAAATTGTAATTCTGGAAGCTTGCTAGGAATATCGCCGGATAACAACGGTAATATAGTAGGTGGGGGAGGGGATATCTCGCTTAGGCCCGGCAAATATATGCAGGGATCTGCAGGGGCCCCGCAATACCTACATCGTTAACGATATAAATACAGTTCAGACTTTATCAGCATTGGAACTGTAGTTTATTCAACATGACGACATTATTACCTCTCAAAGGTAGAAACTTGGTATATGCCATTACGTCTGTTTGCGCTGCGGCGTTCTGCCTATTTGGTTATGATAATGGTCTTATGGGAGAGATTGTAACTGAAGCCGATTTTCTGAACGTCATAGGCAATCCAAACTCATCGTTACTTGGTTTTGTCGTGTCTTCCTACGATGTTGGCTGTATGGCAGGTGCCGTCGCTTCAATGTTTGTAGGGGATCATTTCGGTCGTCGTAAAATGATTTTTGCTGGTTGTGCAATTCACATTTTGGCGACCATCGTGACTACTGCGTCTTTCTCAATTAGCCAAGTAATTGCGTCTCGAGTAATTATTGGGTTTGGAATGGGTATCTTTACTAGTACTTGTCCGGTTTGGTTGGCTGAATCTGCAGACGCACAGACTCGAGCAATTATGGTTGCAGTTCAATTAACCAACTTGATCAGTGGAACTAATATCGCTTTTTGGTTCAACTATGGCATGTCCTTCGTAAAACAGAGTATTTCTTGGAGGCTGCCGTTTGCATTTCAAATGGTTTTCACATTCTTTGCCCTGGTCATGACAGTGGTTTTGCCGGAGTCCCCACGGTGGCTAATGAGTAAAGGCAGAGAAGATGAGGCTGTTAAAGTCCTAGCGCTCCTGCGGGGAATGGATGAAAACGATGAGCCTGTACAGGCTGAGCTTCAAGATATTTCAGGAGCCCTAAACTTTGAAAGAGAAAACGCCACTTCTTGGAGATCGCTTTTCCAAAGAAATGACAAGAGCCGTGCCCTGACTCGAATAGGTATCGCATCAGCTGCGCAAGCAATGCAGTCATGCACTGGCATATGTTTCTTAGAATATTACTTCCCATTTATCCTCACCAACTCAGTTGGGTTGAGTTCAAATATCGCTAGTCTGGTTTCTGGATGTTCTCAGGTGTGGTACTTGCTATCTTCACTTCTAACTTGGTGGTTGATCAATCGACTCGGTCGACGACGGCTGTTTTTTTTAGGTAGTGCTGGCATGGGAACCTGTATGATGGCAATTACAATCTGTCTTTGGAAAAACACTACCGCCGCAAGTGAGACAGCGGTGGCCTTCTTATTCATTTATTTGTCATTTTTTACCTGGGGCTGGATGTCGAATATGTGGACCTATCCCGCTGAGATATTGCCACTGCAGTACCGGTCAAAGGGCCTTGCTATTTCGGTGTTTTCAAATTGGGCATTTCAATTTTGGACTGTGGAAATCGCGCCTGTGTCAATTGACAGTATTGGCTGGAAGACCTATATCATATGGACGATCCTAAATTTTGTGTGCTTGGTGATTGCTTATTTCTTCTTTCCAGAGACTTCAGGCATGACTTTAGAGGCCGTGGATTTTATGTTCAATACCGACAGTAGCATTTTTGAGATTGTGAGAAAGAGCGACAAAATGTTCAGAAACAGAATATCATGGGATGTCGGAATGGCACAGGAAGTTGCTGAGTTTGATGTTGATGGTGCCGAGAAGGCATATATCAAGTATCTGAATTAGATCAAAGATATGTAGAAATCCTATCTGTCATTTTAAGTAATATATCGTACAAAAGATACCTGTCTTAGATCAAGCAAAAAAACTTCTCACGTAGAATAGCGGCTTTTTCACATATGTTAACACAGTCGTGATAGCATATAACAACATCAACCGACGTGCAAGGTATTCCCCTCCATTCTCGCTGAAGTGTCCATTCAGATTTTTCATCGTCCTTTCAGCATATTTCCGTCCACGTGGAAAAAGTCCACGCTCATAGCGACATATAGCTGCGTCTATACCCGTAATTTCCCCATTTTTCATTGCTACAAGGGAGCGTGCGAGTTCCAATGCATCGAGCATGGCCGCATTCACTCCCACACCGGCAAATGGGGTCATTAGGTGGGCTGCATCCCCAAGTAATGTGACTCCTGCGCGAGGTTCCCATTCAATACCCACAGGAAGCATGTACAACTTACGTGGGATCAATTTCTCAGAGCTCTCTAAAATCATTCGCTTTAATTTCTCTCCACAATCGGGATAGTAGCGTTCAACGAGCGCCTGCCGAGCTGCCTCAGGTTGTGTCCAGTCAATACCACAAGCATCAAGGAAATTTTCTGGCTGGCGAAGGCAGGCATAGGTACGAATGCTGCCATCTCCAATCCTCTGAATCTGGATGGTCCTACCCTCTCCAAACGAGAACAGACTCCCACGACCGACGTATTCTATCATCCATGAATGCTTGCGTTCCACATCTAGTGCCCACATTTCTATAGCAGTGATATTTGAGTAATGTGGCTCGATGTCGGTGAGCAGCTTTCGAACACGAGACCAGGCTCCATCTGCACCAACAACGAGATCGAAATTCTTCTCGACCGAGCCGTCTCGGAACTGCACGTCCCAGGTGTTGAGACGAGAACCAGGAACTACGTCTGACATAATTTTGCCATATTGCACGGCTCCGTCGCTGAGCGAGCCCAGAAGGACCTCCTTCAATTTGGATCGGTCGATCTCTGGTCGATGCGCAAAGATATTGTCTTCTGTCACAGGAAGAGATTGGCTATTTCCATCCCAGAGAACGTTTCCGTCCATTTTTACAACCTTGAGAACATCGCTCTCTGGACGAGAATGCTTGACAAACTCTTCCCAGAGACCGGCTTCACGAAGGGCAGCTTGCCCACCGTCGGGATGTAGATCAAGAGTGCCGCCTTGGTCTTTCTCGTTTGGCGATGCATCCCGTTCGAAAACCGTGAAACTAATTTCATTTTTTTGAAGAATATTGGCGAGAGAGAGTCCAGCTGGACCGCCACCCACGATCGCTATCTTAGGCGAGGTGTTCATGGCTATCAAGTAGCGAGGCTATTGTAGAGAGGCTATTGTAGAGCCAATAGGATAGAAGGCAAGGCAGTAGAACTGCGAACAAATGTATTCCCTCTTAGCTGTATCGAGGAACTGATGAAAGTAATTGCTATCTCAGATAGACTTAAAAGTCACAGAACTGGTGATATCTACATGATTATATACAGAATAAGCTTCTATATATAATATTTTGTTGATCGTAGCAGTTATCAAGATATGCGGTTATTGCGGATATCTCGGATATCACGGAATCTGAATCAGCCCGGATCTCCGACTGTCTAAGCGAACTAAGTTCTCGTTTTTCTTTTTGCAGTTATGCAGGGAACACCCGAATGTGGTTTTCTTTGAAATGGCCACGTTCAGCGATCCTGGTCAGATAACTTCAATAGTCACGAAGAAAAGCTTTTATTGAAGGAGTATTGGAAGAATCGCGTAGAATTCTTCAACAGTGACTTTTTTCTTTCTATCTGTCCATACTAGAGTGCCATTGTAATATTTTCATTGTCGGTTGTCAAAAAAAAGTAAAGAATTGCTAAATACATCTACTATAGAAATACACCCTTACTAATGAGGTTCGTATAAGGAGAACTACAAGAATCAGATAAACGTTCAGTTCCACAAACCTCAAGCACTACATATATCAGGAAGTAGGAGCTAATCATACTACAAATCCTAACAGAAGCTGTCAGTTGAATTTTAATTACTGCTTGGGGAGGTGTTGTCCCAAGAAAGCTTCGAGAAAGTCCCGCTTGCCTAGAGGAACTCCCTCCTTCCGCAGAATGTCGTAGGCAGTGGTGACGTGGAAGAAGATGTTGGGCAGCGTATACGAGAGGGCGTATGTGGAGCCGGGCAGGCTGAAGTTCACGCCGGCACCGAAGGCCATTGGCACAGTCTCGCTGGCTCTCTTGTCGACAAGGTTCCTGTCAACTTTGGACAACAACTCCTGGACCTCGGCGATACGGGCAAACATGTCATCAAAGGAGCTCAGGTTGTTTTCAAGTTCAGTGGGCTCGGCGCCTGTCAGGCGGGCGATCATCTTATTGGCAATGCTCGTGACGGAGTAGACCTGGAAAGTCAAGGGCTTCATGTCCTCGTAGATTCTAGCCTCGGGAAGGACGGCGGCATTGGGGGCTGCCGCACCCTTTTTGAGAATGGCGGTAAGGGCCTTGAGAGCATCGCTGACTCCGGAAATTGCGACTTCATAAAGAGAAACGGTGGACATGGCGGCGGTTCTCAGTTGTAGAAAAGCTTTGAAAAGTGTGAGGACACGTAAGTACTGGAAATTGGGAAGGGCGATCATTCCAAGGAATCAGGCGTTGAAATTTGGGCTGTTACCCCGGAGCACTGAGATGCAGTTGTCTGGAGGGTAAGGACTGGTATATGTATTGTTAACAATTGTAACATGTAACTATTCGTTCTGATTGATAAATATAGCAAAACATTGGAGATAGTGTGAACTACGTGTAATCGCACCGCCAACAACAAATTCTAATGAACAAGTCTCGGTCTCCAAGCACAGGTAATTCCTGAACCAAGGGCAAGGGGATCTCCTTGATTTTCATTAAATGCATTAGATGATGCTGATCATAAGAGTCCTTAACCTAGTTATGTCTAAGTTGGACTGAACAACATTTTGACCCTTACAGGCTGTTTCTTCGTAAGAACTAGTATTCTCGGAAATCACCAATAATAGCAATAGCACTCGCTGTAGAACGAAATTCCCCAAGGATTTCAGAGGTGTGAAATTCGCCAATACTAAACAGAGCTAACTAGAATTGGTCTGTTATGTGAAAGCTGTTCAACCGTCATAGATGAATTGATTTTTCGAAAATCACAAGGAACATAAAATACCAAAAGCATATAAAATAGAGGCACTCAACAATGGTTCAATCTAAGCCGAAGTTCTTCGTAGAAGGCCACTCCAGTCCGGATGCGACACACTTGTATATAATATTATCGGCGAAACATATCCAAGCAAGTGATGGATCAACAGAAGATGTACAAAAAGAAAATAAGCAAACACGACGGAAAAGCAAAGTAGTCTGACAACAGGATAAGAAGTTTCCAATCCCGGAAAAGCTGTCTGTTGTAGAACTAAAGGAGAAGGCTATAGGAACACCGCACCAATGAATGGCTTTGGTTCAAGGAACGGGCCAAAATACCCAATTTATATCGGTTCTTCATCTAGGTGGGCATCATTTCCGTCCCTTCGAGCGAGGTCAAAAGATAGTATAACACAATACAACTAGAATACATCCATAGAATACATCCATAAGGAAATTTTCATATGGACATAGTTACAAGATGCTAATACCAGTAAACACGGTAAGCATATAGGAGTTTATTATAACCAGGAGCAATTGCACAACTTAATGCACAATTTACAGTCTGGATTGATGTATTTCATTATGATACCCTCTAATTTGTCTTACCTGCTCATTACACTGTCTAAAAGGTCTGTACTCTATAATCCTTTTCAGAAGGTAGTGTTTGCCGTCTCGAAACGCAGAACTCAACCTAATGTCCGAACTGCTGCTGGCTGCATAAACTTTGTACTCGTCTGCTTCAGACTTCCACAACTGTCTTGACTCGTCCCAGTATGAGGTAGCGTACTTGACAGGAATGCAAATCTCAACTGTCTGCCTTGCACCAGGCTCCAATATGCGAGTCTTGTCAAAACCCTTGAGCTCTCTAACGGGGCGTCCTACTGTGGGACCCCTTTGACTCACGTACAGCTGAACTGCTTCCCTGCCAGCTACCTTGCCGTCATTGGTAATGTCCACAGAAACCTTAACGTCGCTGTCGTCGACATGCACTCTTAAGTTAGAATACTGGAACTTGGTGTACGACAGGCCATAGCCCAACGGGAAGAGGGGAGCCCGTTTTACCGCCTCATAGTATCGATAACCAACATATATCCCTTCTCCATACTGAGTATGACCGTTCTCCGATTTGAAATGAAGATAGGCTGGGTTATCTTCCACTCGCTTGGGGAATGATAGCGACAGCTTCCCACTAGGGTTGACATCACCAAAAAGAATGTCTGCATTGCCTCCTTCATTCCCACTGTACCAAGACTGAACTAGAGCTTTGTATCCTCAATCCAGGGCATGGTCACTGGCGTACCTGAGTTCATGACAATCACCGTATTGGGGTTTGCAGCCAGTACAGAAGAAACCAGCATGTCGGTCCCGGGAGGAACATCCATCGGGGCCCGATCAAATCCTTCACTTTCAATGTCGGAATTCAGTCCAATAATCAGTGCTACTTGATCTACCTCTCTAGCTGCCTTGACCGCCTTCTCAATCTCATCTTCCACATTGTACGCAGGTGCGCCTCCAATACGGACCAGCCCCCGAAGGTTGATTGCGTCGTTGTGCAGAGTCACTTTACTTATCTTTACGGATCCAAAAAGGATAGAGATTTTGTATGTTTGGCCTGCCACAAGGTTGACCAATCCCTTCTCCTCGGCAACAGCCAGATTGAAGAAAAAGCTTCCCGGTTTTTGGTGGCTAGAGTTATCGACTGCCAGCTTATCATCGACATACAAATTTCCAGTGCCAATGACGGTGAGTGAGAATTGATGAGGGCTGGTGATTTCTAGAGTATAGTAGGCCTCAATGTCCAGGTAGAAATTCTCTGCCTTTACCTCCGGAAAGTAGTCTTCCATGAGTACAAATGGCCGGACCAAATCAACCTCATCTACTTGCTTGCGATTGGGATCCTCAGCGGGAGCGTCAAAACATCGTACAGTAAATCCGCATTTGCCAGATTTGGTCTTGAGGTCATTCAATGGTGTCACCAGTCGATAAGGATTTACTCCAAATACATAGTCGACGGGTTTGTCACACTTTGGCGAAATTCCATCAAAAGAAGACGCCGCATAGTATGGGAATAGTGATGCTGAACCACCTCCACCAAAACTAGGATTCTTACCGGCAGGGCCAATGACTGCGGTCTTGCGCACCTTGGAAAAGGGCAGTACATTGCCTTCATTCTTTAGCAGAACTACCGAGTCGGCAGCAATTTTACGCAAAACGCTTGCAGTCTCGGGAGTGTTAATCGTTCCCTCAGGGGGATTCTCAGGCACACCAGACCCAGCAGTCGCTTTCTTGATTTGTTGCAGAACCGTACGCACACGACTGTCGACCTCGTACTCCTCAAGTTCTCCAGAGTCAACAGCATGAGGTACAAGGTCACCCCGCCAGATGGTCTTGCCTGGCATTTCCATGTCCACTCCAGCAGGGATACTCTCAGACGTGCTGTAGGTCCCATACCAATCTGACATAATTGCACCTTTCCAAGCCCATTCATCGCGAAGGATGCTTTGGAGAATTGGATGCTGCCTGGCATGGATCCCATTGACCTTGTTATAACCAGTCATGACCCATTTTGGATCAGACTCCCGAATTGCTATCTGGAATGGGCTCAAGTAGATTTCCCGCAGGGCTCGCTCGCTGACATCGGCACTGACAGAACGCCTCTGGTGTTCCTGGTCATTGCAAACAAAATGCTTGATTGTTGCCTGGATACCGCTAGCTTGGATCCCATTGATGACAGAGGCAGCACACTGCCCGCTAAGTAAAAGATCCTCCGAGAAAGACTCAAACCCGCGGCCGCCTAAAGGAGACCGCTGGATATTGACGGTAGGGCCCAGAATCACATGAACACCTGTTAGCCTTTTTTTTTTTTTTTTTTTTGCCTTTAGCCATCAACTGGCCAGCCTGGTTAAGCAGGTCACGGTCGAAGGCTGCGCCCAAGCCTGTCCCACACGGGAAGCAGGCAGAGGGAGTGGGGTCAAAGACCTTGCCACCCCTGATCCCATTCGGCCCATCAGAAACTCGCAGAGAAGGGATCGAGAACTCGCGAACGGCCGCAAAGTGCCAATTGCTTGCCCCACTGAGCAACTTCGCTTTCTGCTTGATTGTGAGCTTCGACAGAACTTCTTCCACTTCAAATCTTTGCATCACTCTTATCTCCTCAATATCGGTGTCAATTAAAGAAAATACTCTGGGCACCGTTCGTTAATTGTTTTTAAACAGATATTTATTGCCGATACTCCTCTAAAAGATGGAAGAGTCCTCATGTCAAAAGTATTACGATGAAAATACGCGGATCCGACCAATAAAAATGCTCTACATTGACTGAATCCATGCACCTAATGTTGTGGAATGTTCCTGTAGCAAAGAAAAACGATTTTCGCGACATGGACTCGTTTACGGTCGGCAAACTGTCAGTCCTCATCTCAATGGTAGTACGATGATATATCAGGCCCAGATCGAGCTACAAAAATACTCTAAAATGCTTGGTTTATGCACTAAACGTTGTAGTTCCTGCATCCTGCAGGCACCCACAAGAAGGAGCCTTTCCAAACGTGGCGGCGAATGTTCAACCCCGTGTTTGGAAGATTCTAAACCTGCTACCGCCTGGTCGGCAGTTTGGTCTTCCGCAAGTATTTTTCCGCACGACTGCAGCACAATTGTATCGAGAAAGTCATAAAGATGGCGAAACAAATATACGACCATTTAACGATAGAGCAAAATGAAAACTTTTGATTCTAAACATGGGCGGTGACCCTAATGAATCTAGAGCTCATCGCAAACCGTCAAGCGGATCCAATCCCCACCCTGATAGACCATCCGGATTCTGGTTTTAGCAGCCAAATGTACAGCGACGCAGCTGGCACAGCATGTGCATATGTACTACCTCTAGGTCCCCGTCCCTGCATCTAGCGCGTTACGAATTGTTTATAAATGGGGTCAGTCGCACACTGCGATTGACATATGAGTTCGATAAACAACCCAAAAATCAAGGCCACTGCAAAAACGCAACAAGCGGTGGATCAGATCGACTTGTCTGTCGATGTGGACGATGAAAAGCCAGGCCTTCAAGTTGAAAATATCAATGGCTCGACCGCATTGTTGCAGGCAAAATTACAAAGCCCTCCCACTCCTCTAAGCAAGCGCATGTTTCAGCTTTACGGAATATGTGTTGTGGGGTTCTTGTGTGCTACCATGAATGGCTACGATGGGAGTCTTATGGGATCGCTCTTGGTAATGAAGCCATTCCAGCAGGAATTTGATCCCAGGTAGATGGAGTGCAGGCAGCCTATATAAACTCTTTTTTCCAGATTGGAAAGTATGTGCCATCCCCTTTATCTCTGAGTCGATGGATCGATTTGGATGAAGATTTGGTATGTTTGTGGGCAGTTTCTTAGTCGTTGTTGCTACAATTGTTCAGGGAACATCTCATATTACACACTCGCTTAGTCAATTCATAGCTGGGCGATTCTTCCTCGGGTTTGGGGTCGCGTTGGCTACGTCTACTGCTCCTATTTATATTGTGGAGATTGTGCACCCGGCGTACCATGGA
Source organism: Spencermartinsiella ligniputridi (assembly GCA_030583385.1). Taxonomy (NCBI): domain Eukaryota; kingdom Fungi; phylum Ascomycota; class Dipodascomycetes; order Dipodascales; family Trichomonascaceae; genus Spencermartinsiella; species Spencermartinsiella ligniputridi. Next base: position 65,768 of record JAJMIC010000034.1, read on the forward strand.
GTGATGGCAGGAGCGTATAATTGTAACTACGACATTGGAAGTTTGCTGTCGGCGGTAATTACTCGAGCAACTGCAAATATTAGCACCAACAATTCGTGGCTTATCCCCTTGTGGCTGCAAATGATTTTCAGTAGAATCCTGTGCGTCTGCGTGTGGTTCATTCCTGAGTCTCCCCGATGGCTCTACACCCATAACAAACGGGAGCAGACGCTCGACTTTTTGACAAAGTTCCATGGTGACGATGATCCTGACAATGCTTTTGTTTTGCTGGAAGCGCGAGAATTCGAAGAACAGCTAGAATTGGATGGCTCAGACAGACAAAAAATGGTGGGACTACCGGTCCATTTTCAAGGACAGGTCTACACGGTACCGATTGTTTTGTTCAGTGCTGCTGGCGACCTGGGGTCTATTTCTAGCGGAAGCATCGGTTCATACTTCGGTGCATTTTCAACATCTGCAGGTATTACCAATGCTGACACCATTCTAGATATCAATCTGGGCCAGAGGCTGGCGTCTCTGTTGGCTGCTTATTTTGGGGCATCTCTTTGCGACCGGCTTGGACGACGTACATTGTTCCTGAGTTCCATGACTGGGGTAGTATGCGCATGGATTGGAATGACCGTGGGCACAGCAATGTACAATCGAGATAACAACAAAGCATCCGCTCGAACAGGAATCGCATTCTACTTTATTTTCAACATTATCTTTTCGGCGGGAGTCACACCGCTTCAGGGGGTGTACGTGTCCGAGGTCCTGTCTTACGAGATGCGTGCAAAGGCCACTGCTTTTACCGCGTTTTTCACCAGCGCAGTGGGGTTGATCAACCAGTTTGCGACTCCTGTGGCCATGCAAAGGATTGGATGGAGAACATATATTGTGTATACCTGCTGGGACTCTTTCGAGCCCGTGGTGTCTTACTTCACCATGGTCGAGACTAAAGGTTATACGCTTGAAGAACTAGACCAGGTGTTTGAGTCGCGACATCCTCGGCAGTACTCTACAGAGCGACGAAGAGTTGTAATAGCTGGAGTACAAGGGCATGATCGAGTTGTATTCCCAGTTGAGAAGGAGAGTAGCTAACTATGTACCAGAAGAGATAGGCTGAGAATCGCAATTAGTTACAGAATAATTCAATTTATCACATTATTTGGGCTGTACGTGTTCTGGTTTCTCTTAAGAGAAATTACACAACTCATTGGATAGCAAAAGCGCTACGCAGACGCACCAGCCCAGATCTATTAAGGCATGAAAGGAGGAAGAAAGGGTAAAGTTTTTTGTATAACTGCACCTTCAGTTTTGCACTGAAATTTTAAAGCATTCGAGATCGCAAATTGGTACTTGGCGGTTCATAATAAAAAATGCCTGCTGAGTTCCAAACACAATTCTCGACGTAGGGAATGACTTAATCATATAAACTATAATGCTTTGATCAGGCCCTCGTGGCGGACATGCCAACCAGTAGCAGGGAATCCCGGGGCTCTTTTCTCACAGCCCGTCCATCCTGCTGCCATCAATGCAATGGCATAGAGAAAGCTACCATTTGAAGGAATATATGGAAACGGAACTTGGCTACCCCCTGCGACAAGCCCAACATCGTCAAATTCCATGTTGGAATTTAAAAGAAAATTTATAGCACTGTTCGCGTCTCCACATCTCGCAGCATTCATGGCCAGCATCCCAAAATCCCATCCCCAGCAGCGGTCAAAATGCCACGTTTCCCAAATCTTCGAGCTGGTTTTCTTCATAATTTCCAAGTCGAGTCCATCGCCAGGTAGCAATCCAAACATTCCAGCCATTGATGGATGCTCCCAAGTATATTCCGTCCACATGTTTTTGAGCCCCGGCAAAATTATGTATACGCCATCCTCTACAGTTGGCGATGCTAGGTTATGAAAAACCTCCAACCACTTTGGAGGCACCTCTGAGCCAGCCCTCTTCATCCATTCAATAGCTTTTGAAAGACCGAAACGCCAGTATTGTAGTTCAAATGCCGAGTTCTTCGTCTTCAATCCATCAGAATTCTCAGACATTATATGGCACGGCGGTCCCAGGTCATACTTTCCCGTTCCTTCATTGTAAATTGGATAGCTTGCCATAAACTCTGCAGTGTAGAAAATTAGATTCTTCCATTTTTGAATCGTCTCAGAACTGGGGTGGGCAGCATAGTCGAGTTCCGCAAACATCAAAGGGTGTGGCTGTTGCCAAATCAAAAGAGAATTAATCTCCCCCGGGCTGTGTCTGCCAGACGGATCAGTCATTTTTGGCCATCGGGCACCTTTATATCCTTGATTTCTCGCTCTGTCAATAGAGCTTTCAAGGAATGTCTCGTATATTCCTAGCATCCTGTTCAGTGTCTCCCATCTGTTGAACAATGCCAGATGGCCACAGTGCCAAAAGACCATCTCCAGATGGAACTTGCCGTACCAGCCATTGTTAACCAGTCCACTTTCTTGTGGTGGGTACAATCCACTCGCATTCACTGCCATTATATATTGCGAGAGTATGCAACGTCTCTCCAGCTCTCTCCATCTAGAATCTTCGCTTTTTGAAAGATCAATAATACCTCCCTCATTCCAAAATTGATTCCAATGATCCTTGGCTCTCTTAAAGACATCTAATGGTGCTACTGTATAATTATTCCTATCTTGAGTGAATGTTAAACTGACAGAAATCTGAGATGTTTGCTCCGCGTTGTCTAACACCAGAAGGTATCTGTGACCCTCTATATTTTTCCAGTGATAATTAGTATGCTGCGTACCGCCGTTCAGTATCACATCGTATGATGAGTCGCCAATTCTGTGGTTTAGAACTTTCGCAGGATGATTTTCTATGATTGCAGTCGAATGCTTTTCTTGCTCATCCCAGAACCCTACATAAGGAGCAGAGAACTTCTGCCGACCATCGCAATAAGGAAAGTCAACAAAGATAGATATGAAGCCATCGCGCACCAGGTCTGAATCAATTGTCACTGCGATCGTGTCATCAATTGGATCGCAGCTCGTCGTCACTTTACACGGTGTCTCTTTCCACTTGAAAGTACTGGTCACGCTCCCATCCCAGAGGTCAAGCGTTTGGCTACATTCGTCTAGGTCCCCTTCTTGTATATTGGGATGATTATGAAAATATAAACTGACCCGTGCCAGATTGATCCTGTTCGGGTTGGCTATCAGCCACTGAGAGAGCTCCTTTTGTTCATTTGGGATTTCGTATCTCATGAGCTTACCAGCGGTGTCCAGGTGTTTCCCCTTGAACATATCCGGAGTCTCGCCTTCTGGCAGTTGGTCATTCTTCCATCCCCAGTCGGACATCGTCGCGAAGGGGACAAAAGTCTGCAAACCTGTAATATCTGCTCCAAATGCAAACTTTCCGTTTCCTATTTGGATTGGCGATACGTCATTAGTACGGAATCGCGTAGGATTGTGACGACTAACAACCTCAAATCTGTCTATACGCGTCATTTTATGATATTATACTTATCTATAGCATTTTCGAAAAGATTATTGCCTATTTATATTCGTGATCTTAGCTCGTGGTATCTTTACTCCGCGCCAGTCTAAGTTAATGTAATCTCAGAACCGACCGTCTAAAATACTCCCCGGACCACTACCGGAGTACACTGCCAGGTAACGCTGAACCCTGGCCCCGTATTCTCCCCCGCATCATGAGCATAAACATAAGAGGTTTACCCTGAAGTGTGGATGTATTACAGTATCATAATTTAACCGACGAGATGGTTACAGCCGTTCAGATCTGCAGCTCTCACATGCCACATTGCAGGAGTAACAACATCCGTGGCCATCTCAATTGACATATCAACTAGTTGTAATAATACAGCTCTAGGAACGGACGAAAGTTTAGTTGATAAACACAACATATAAAACGTTCATAAACCCGCAAGACGGTAATCAACCACAATATACACTCCTGCAACATGATCATTTTGGTGCGTTTAGTAGGTCCCGATGATCCCGCACTATTGATCGGACATGTCAACTATAGCAATAAAAATACTATTGTAGTCAACATAGATGTGGTCAAACTACCACAGACACTCTACTAATTCGTGCCATTAGCAGAGAGCCTCGTTTTCCACAACTAAACGCACTATGAGATAGATTTGAACAAATTAGGAGCTTCTAAATTCTGTGTCACTACACCTGACAAGTTTCATCGAGCAGGTACTGTTGCAACCAAAAGGCAAGTATAATATGAAATTATTTAATCTTTATTTAGACCTTTCCGCCACCGTACAATTTAATTTCTCAACCCTCTTCCCGTTCTTTTTCGTATCTATCTTCCTTTCTTTCATCATACTCATGGATGGGCCAACCTTCTTATTCTCTTCTTTGATCTCGTAATCCCCAAACTCTCTCGCGAACCATGGTTCCCGGAATAATTGGTTCTCCCGAAAAGACTTTCCTCGAATAGGGATTCTCTGGATCAAGAGAGCGACCAAATTCACAATAAATAAAATGAATGAAGGCAACATCTGAAGGCAAGTTTGTCCCTTCTCTGAAAATGACCCTCTTGGGCTCTCGCTATCTCCGAAAAAAATGTCGTTTGCATGCATTTGTGATTCGGCGACACAGTTTGCTTCATAATCTTCTAATGCTCTTTTTGTGGACATCTAGCGGGATCCAACGTGTGCATTTTAGCAACTTAAACATATTCAAACAAGATTGAACGAACAATTCGAGATTTCTCTCCGACACGCTGTTCCAGTGAATATGATCCATAATAATGAGAAGAGCTTTCAAATCAAGGAGTTCTCGAACATTGGCCCCATGGGAATACATTATTCCACTCGAGTAAAGATTTGAGATGGGGAAAGAAGGGGTCATACTGTTTTACCACAATAGGTTGCCTGGGAAGTCCGAGACCTTCAGATTGAGAAACAAACTTTCAGTGCAGCGGACTGGGATGAGCGTTCGGGACCACCAGCAATTGGGCCAAGTATCTCCAGCGTAGCACATGCCGCTTTGTCTGGGTCAGGACGAGGACTACGTTTGATACACTGCTTGAGACGTGAATCATTAGTTTCATTCAAACCTTCTACCACTTAAATTAAGGCAATAAACTGATATACAAGTTTAGATAACAATCAACACTGGTCAACCTAATGGGCTAGTCTAAACTAGCCAACACATACGGATAGCCTGCTTGGTACCAATTACGGAATGTATGACGAGAAGCCATGCGCTCGTGAGTAGCGTACGAGCCTCCTTTGATCACAAAATGCGTCGTAGGTTCGATCACTGCGTTTTGTGTTGCGGGAGTGACTCCGCTGACATCAAAAAAGTCCGCTGCATAACCCGGATACAATTCGGACGAACGGAATCAATCAAATGGGACGAATGGTGAGCTTGTCCATTCAAAAGCATCACCAACAAACTTGGCAGGAGGAATGCCCAGCGCTTTAACATGTTCATCGGGGTGGAACGGGTGAGGACACCATCCTTGGAACCCGACATTCGCATGAGACGGAATCGGATCAAACGCAGAATCTGGCAAAAGCTGATTATCATCAATGTATTCCGACGGCTTCTCACCCTTCACTCGCAGGTGGTAATGACGTGAAGCTTAAGTCCATTCAGCCTCAGTTGCAATCCGAGCTTTCTTCAATCTGGCGTATTCCATAGCTTGTACGAGATTACACACCACTGGCCACGCACCAGCCTCCGTGCTTAACTCAGGTGTGCCAATAATGGTACGTGCACCAAATCCAGTCGCCAACTTGATCCATGATGCTGGCAACCATTGAGGATCTTCATTCACGTGAAGGAAAAAGGCCAGACATTTAGCGTTCGACAGGTCGAGATTGGATCTGAAATGCGGAAACACGGACCGTTTGAACTGGTCCTTCGTTGTCCCATCCAAACGACGCAATCTGATTAGAACCACCATCCTCATTCTCTGGATCATCCAAACCTAAGTCAATCGATCCACCCTGGTATTCGAGCCAAGCCGTTTCGTCCATTTCAGGCATCGGTTGCGGTACCCATGTCTCATAGCCTTTGGGCACATGCAATGTGCCAGGTTTCATCTGCAAGAACATGTAGAGCAAGGTCTCAGCTCGCATGGCTTCGTGTTCAAATGCCATCCACAAATGACGCTCTATGCGACGAGTAGTTTGACCAGAACGGTACCATTTACGTACTCTGTCACGTACCCTATTGCGATACGACAACATATCTCTTAGTGTTGGATAGGACGGAACAGACGAGTGATCATGGCACTTGGTTGGATCAATCAAATCAGGATCAATTCCACGTTCGAACCACATAGCATAGGTTGTTGGATCTGTACGCTCTACACCAGTGGCAGCACTAAAGTGAATATCCAAAAAGGCAGGGATATGTCCTAAATAGAACAGAAAAGGTTGGCGCAAATCAATTTGTTTGTCCATTAGATGTTCAGCTGGAAGAATCTCAGTCGTCAGCATATCCCACACTTTCCACAACTCTTCAAACTCAGCGAGTGTAGGCAATGAGGTTGGTGGTTGCCGACTAGTAATGGAGAATCCGGCTTTACCAAACAAATGGAAACCATAGTATCTGCGTTGGTCATACCAAGTAGCTTCCAGACGTAAACGCGTGTTGTGAGCCAAAGCAAGAACTGAGGCCATATCGTATTTGTGAGAGAACTCGACATGAATCAGCTCATCCTGATGCAATGATACTGGATTAGAAGTGCCATTGTTCTCCTATACAAAGTCCACAGGTTTCTTTGCACAGAGGTATGCTTCATGACGAGCCTCTACCTCATTATAACGACTGACGAACTTAAAGTCATCGACGGGAAAGTGGTCCTGCCTAACAGGTGGTTCGCGTGGTGTAGGATATTGAGCGTGAAGGACTCAGCAAGCCCGCCGACGTCACTGTAGGCTCTGGAAATCACTTCAGGGTCTTTGCGGCAGTCCATGCCAATCCACAGCTGGTCGCCTGATGCCATGGTCACATCTTGAATAATGTGAACAAACGACTCGGCTTCTTTAGCAGTCATATTGCCAATTGACGATCCAATCCATAGTATGACCTTGGGTATGGCGGGCATCTCAATACTTTGCATATACTGAGTTGCATCATCGTAGGTGCCTAAGAGGCCAACCACCTTGAGGTTGGAATAAGTGTCTAGGGATTCCAAGCATTGCCTAAGCGATATCTCATTGACATCTACCGCGTATTATGTCACTTGGTGGGCAACATCCAGTGCATCAAGCAAGAGCTTTGTCTTTCTTAAAGAACCACAACCGAGCTCTATAATATTCGCAGTCTTCGGGACCCGCTTGACCTAAGTGTAGGAGAACAACACGCCGATACAAGGCAAGTTCCATCTCATTTTGCAGATTTGGACCTTACTGAACGTTCACAGACAATTCTCTTAGCGCTGTTGGCGTCAAAAGGACTGTTGGTTTGACAACATAAATAGCCTTGGCTTCGATCTTTGTTACTCCGCAAACTGCCATGCGAGCGCCTGATTAATGAAGTATATTATGTAATGTTCCTAAATATTCATAGTTAACAGAATCTTATTATTATTAAGGATTTCGCTTTATTAGCCAGGACTTTCAGTAGATTATATAGTAGCCGAATTGTACACACTTTTATTAGCCAGAGCTTTTTTAGGTTAATTAGAAACGAATTATGTAGTATGGAAAGAGACAAACAATCTAAAAATGAAATTGGTTGACTCGTTAAGCAAACCCTAATCCGAGTTAGAAGTTAGCAATCCTGACTTCAGCAATTTACGTTAACGTTTCACTTTCTGTAACACCATTAAAGGTTCAGCTTCCATTGAATACATATTGTTCGCTTCATACTAATACTGTGACTCGTCATTTGCATCGATATTATTTTAAAAGCTGTCATACGATACGTCACAACTTGTTGTGTGTTACCCCATTATATCGATTTCTTGCCTCCTCCTTCATCATGACATTTTCTAAAACCCACAACTTGAAGAGCGTTGCACGCGAATTGGAAACCAACGGCGGAAACGCCAGTAACTATCCTTTACTCGTTGGCAGGGCGCATAACCGTATTTGTAAAGTTGATAATAGCACTGACTGCAATAATTGTTGTATTCCTGACAATTACTTCTCTCTGAGTGACTCGCTTTTCTCCAACCTCATTTCCGACTCGTCATCTTCGATCATCCAGCTATCATTCGAACTGGGTAGAACTAAGCTGAAAAAATCTCTCCAGTCACTCTACGAAAACGCAGACAGGGACAGTGACTTGTCAATTGAAATCTCCGAGTGCTATTCCGAGAAGGATCAGAAGCTTGTGTTTGGGGTTGTCAAACAAGTAGGTTTGTGGGTCCGGAAATATATTCATAATTTGTCTACTGGAGAGCTCATAATCACGATGGCATCTGTAGTACATCAGAACTGTGAC
>JAJMIC010000035.1:0-55684 GCA_030583385.1 Spencermartinsiella ligniputridi
GAAGAAGCACCACTAGAAGAAGCACCACTAGAAGAAGCACCGCTAGAAGAAGCACCGCTGGAAGAGGCTGGAGTAGAAGAAGCACCACTAGAAGAAGCACCACTAGAAGAAGCACCGCTAGAAGAAGCACCACTAGAAGAAGCACCACTAGAAGAAGCACCACTAGAAGAAGCACCACTAGAAGAAGCACCACTAGAAGAAGCACCACTAGAAGAAGCACCGCTAGAAGAAGCACCACTAGAAGAAGCACCGCTAGAAGAAGCACCGCTAGAGGAGGCAGGAGTAGAAGAAGCACCACTAGAAGAACCACTGCTAGAAGAACCACTAGACGTCACTGGGCATGTAGTGACAGTACTCATTTGAGGACAGCCAAGCAAATCTCCAATAACACCTTCCAAAAGGTCGTCAATGATGGGGTACAGAGAGGCACACAACAAGCAGTTGCCCAGATCCTGAGTGACATCATCGAGCAAGGCACAAATACATGAGTGGAGACCACTACACTGATCAACGGTCTGAAGCGCAGTTTGACATATTTGAGCGCAGCTTTCAGCGTCCTCAACTGCTCTCCTCACAATGTGAGGTGGAACACAGCTGTTAGATGGCGCAGTGGAAGAAGTCGAACTTGCCAAAGAAGAAGATCCGGATGAGCTTGCAGACGAGCTAGAAGATCCAGAAGAGCTGGAAGAACTGGATGAGCTGGACGAACTAGTAGAGCTAGACGACGTCGGAGAGCTTGATGAGCTGGAAGAGCCAGAAGAACTCGATGAGCCAGAAGAACTTGATGAGCTGATAGAGCTTGACGCCGTAGGAGAACTTGACGAGCTGGAAGAAACTGATGAGCTGGAAGAACAAGGTGTCAGAGGGTTGGTTTGGGAGCAACCCAGCAGGTCTTCAATCAAGTCGTCAATAACCTCGATAGTAGGGTACAAAGCAGCACACAGCAAGCATTTTCCAACGTCCTGCGTCACATCCACAAGCAGAGCACAGACACAGTCCACCAGTCCAACACATTGCAACACTTCTCCCAAAGCACTCGCGCAGATAGCATCGCATCGTTCTCGATCGGGGACGACATAACAAGTTGCAGATGACGATGGAGCAGATGACGTAGAAGACGAGCTAGCAGAGCTTGAAGAACTAGACGAACTAGACGAACTAGACGAACTCGATGAACTCGAAGAGCTAGTGGAGCTCGATGACGTGGGAGAACTCGATGAACTTGAAGAACTTGATGAGCTAGTAGAACTTGACGACGTGGGAGAACTTGACGAGCTTGAGCTAGAAGAACTTGACGAGCTAGAAGAACACGGTGTGAGCGGGTTCGTTTGCGAGCAACCCAACAGATTTTCAATCAAACCATCGACACCATCAATGGTAGGGTATAAAGCAGCACAGAGCAAGCATTTTCCAACGTCTTGGGTCGTATCCACAAGTAGAGCACAGACACAGTTCAAAATTCCACCACATCGTAATACTTCTCCGAGAGCACTATCGCAAATACCCTCGCATGACGTTCGACTGGGGACAACATAGCAAGTTGCAGATGACGATGGAGCAGATGACGTAGAAGACGAGCTAGCAGAGCTTGAAGAACTAGACGAACTAGACGAACTAGACGAACTAGACGAACTAGACGAACTCGATGAACTCGATGAACTCGAAGAGCTAGTGGAGCTCGATGACGTGGGAGAACTCGATGAACTTGAAGAACTTGATGAGCTAGTAGAACTTGACGACGTGGGAGAACTTGACGAGCTTGAGCTAGAAGAACTTGATGAGCTAGAAGAACATGGTGTGAGCGGGTTCGTTTGCGAGCAACCCAACAGATCTTCAATCAAACCATCGACACCATCAATGGTAGGGTATAAAGCAGCACAGAGCAAGCATTTTCCAACGTCTTGGGTCGTATCCACAAGTAGAGCACAAACACAGTTCAAAAGTCCACCACATCGTAATACTTCTCCGAGAGCACTATCGCAAATACCCTCGCATGACGTTCGACTGGGGACAACATAGCAAGTAGCAGACGATGATGGAGCAGATGATGTAGAAGACGAGCTAGCAGAGCTTGAAGAGCTGGACGAACTGGACGAACTGGACGAACTGGACGAACTGGACGAACTAGACGAACTGGACGAACTAGATGAACTGGACGAACTGGACGAACTGGACGAACTTGATGAGCTAGAAGAACACGGTGTGAGCGGGTTCGTTTGCGAGCAACCCAACAGATCTTCAATCAAACCATCGACACCATCAATGGTAGGGTATAAAGCAGCACAGAGCAAGCATTTTCCAACGTCTTGGGTCGTATCCACAAGTAGAGCACAAACACAGTTCAAAAGTCCACCACATCGTAATACTTCTCCGAGAGCGCTATCGCAAATACCCTCGCATGACGTTCGACTGGGGACAACATAGCAAGTAGCAGACGATGACGGAGCAGATGATGTAGAAGACGAGCTAGCAGAGCTTGAAGAGCTGGACGAACTGGACGAACTGGACGAACTGGACGAACTGGACGAACTGGACGAACTAGACGAACTGGACGAACTGGACGAACTAGACGAACTAGACGAACTAGACGAACTAGACGAACTAGACGAACTAGACGAACTGGAAGTACTTGAAGGACAGGCAGAAATACGAGTTCTTTGAGGGCAGTCCAAAACATCGTCGAGCACAACATCAACCACCCCATTGAGTTCAGGATACAATGCGGCACACAACAAACACTTTCCGACATCTTCGTCAACATCCTCGATGAGTGCACAGATACAAGAATGAAGACCTGTACAGGCAGTAATCTCATCTAACGCGGTAGTACAGATAGTAAGACAAGTGGTAGGATTCAAACCACTTGGCGGAATACAACTCTGCGCCAGTACAGCATTGGCAGTCGCTGCCGCTAGCAGAACGACGTTGGACAATTTCATGGTATAATTGTTCTAGCGAGCGAATGTAGCGAAAGTAAAAGACGAATCGTGATGTCCAAGTGCCGGCTGTCCAGTAATCTTTATATGACCTGGGAGGTACGCGGCAAGGAACCAGGGAACAGGGTGCATTTGTTGATTGCAAAAGACAACCTCATATCGGTTACAAGGTAAAATGTGTGCTTTACTGCTTTCGGGCTCGTTTCCTAACTTTTGATCGTCTCGTGCAGCGGCCATAGCATAAGCTTTGCATTATGCAAGGTTAGGCATTTGAGTGGTTGCACGAATTTGGCGGTGATTTAACTGTATTGGGGCCGAGGAGGGACTAGCTCTATCCTTGCCAGTCGATCTACCATCCAAAGATAGGTCCAGAGTATGCTAGACTAGCACCCTGCAAGGGATCAACACAAAATAAAACGGTCAGTCGATTCGGTGCATAAAGGGATCGAGTATTTGGAGTACAATCCTTACACAAGGTGATTGTCTATAATGTTTGTTCAAACATCGAACGAATAACTGAAAATATAGCAGCAAAGGAAAAAAAATTGTGCCGCCGCTTGCACACGTATGGCGATAGGCTCAACCTTCTTATTGGACCGCTCTCCATAAAAAAAGATCAATTCATTTAAGTTGCGTTGTGCATGTGCCCGCATACCTGGCTGCATATTTGTTGAAATAAGCCTTGTTCCCATCCAGTAAAAGCCTACAGGCGAACCACCATTTGAGACGCATTCTAGGCAATAGCCACATAACAAAGGCACGCAAGTTTGAGTAGTCCAGTTAATCACTGGTTAGCTTTCTACTTTTGTTTCTTTCTTTTTAGTGTTCCAGCTGAGATGAGACTTGGTGTAGTAACCCCACGAGCTTCTCTGATGATCGCAGTACACTACCACATATCAGCGCGTGCGGTAATTGGTATCAAGGGATCAGAAAAGCGTATGTGTAATTACACAGCGCCAATTTTGGCCAGTGATATTTTATGAACGGCGGTTCGGATGCAAGCTGTTTTGACCGATCAGTAAAACTACATACAGAATTTCCCAGTAAGTTCAATTTTATTTTGACGACTTGGCACAATTGGTTACGATCGTAGTACAAGGATTACACCGGCGATTAGTAGTACTGAAACCTGCTGTACACACTAGGCAACGGCGAGCCCAAGCAAACTCTGTGGCACTAAAATTTTATCGAGCATATTTGAGGAGGTCGACTTTTTCCCCTACCTTGGCTTCGAGCAACACTATGTGAGTCTTCATTCCTTCGCAAACATCGTGCAGGAACCAGTACCGTAGGTCATAGCTGCACGTCAATCTTTCTGTACAAGGCGGCATAATACGCGCTGTCTCGGCTTGATCTATTCGTCATCAATAGCCCCGAATACTTTTTATTTCTAAAAATAAGCAATGTACCCCTGTGTTACGCAGGTTACGTTCATAAAATAACAAAAAAAAATTCCATAGATCACTGTGATCGGCGATCTCAACGAAGAACATCAACCGTCGTTCACCGTTTGTCGGAACTTCCCTGAAAACCGATCGATTGGTGGGCATTTGAAAGAGTGGTTATATTGAACATAGTAAGATATCATGGTACAAATTATTACAGCCCTGGCACAATATATTGAATTTTGGGAGTATGGCCTGGTAGGTTCCAATTCAGGGTAAACTCTGCCCCTTTCCCCTGCATTTAACAAGGATTCTGGCGCAGGAGAGCTTGAAGCAGCGGCAGTACTTTCTGTATACAGGCAAAAACTGTCCCGTAGTAGATAATCTGAAAGACAAATTTGTAAGCGTGTAATGTAATGGCTTACAAGAATAGCTAAGGCGAATTGCCTCTCTCAGTATGTGTGGTTGTTCATCAAAAGCCAACCTTAGTATATGGCATCAAATTAAGTTGCGTATAGCAGCGACGGCTGATTTTCAATAGACTTGTGTCATTAAAGTTTAAGCCAAATTGCTCAGCATATCATTAATATACTACGACGCAGTTTGTTCAACTTTGTAGCTACGAATTATTATCATTCTAATCCAGTTTGCACCAATATTGGCTCTCTATATCAAATTTCAGCCGTGGTCACAATTTTGATTAATGTTTACCCATACCTAACCCAACTTTAAAGTTTAAGTTTCCGTCATGGAAACCAATCACCGTCAATGTTCGTATTATATGGTGACCCCACAACCGTGTTAAAGAGCCTAAAGATTGACATGTGGACAACTGCGAATCGCAACTATTAAACTTCTGCCCAAATGTAGCAAATTGAAGCGCCAGCATCAGTCAAGTGGATCACCAAATCTTAAAAAACGTGGGATGTCGGACCGCGAAAGTTTGGGCACAAATATAACGTGGAACAAAGACTTTATATAAATCAGAAATCCTACTTCTTACATCTGCAGAACTAGCCAATGTTCGTGGTAAGCGATTTTTTCAAAGTTGCAAGACATCACCTCTCACAGCTGGATTAATCTTCCCCCGGTTCCCGAGATTTTATCTGCATGCACTCCACAACATTTCCCACTCTCAAAGGTGTGGGGGATGAGATGGATATATACTGTGCGGGGAAAGCTTGTTCCGTGTATCTGGGCCGGATACGTTACATTATAAAAGGAACGGCTTCCCGTTGACAATCTGTATTGTTAATTGTCATGTTTTTCAAGCAGAAAATCGCTACAGACTGGACCAGAGGCACTTCCTCAGCTGACGGTCCCGACTTTGTCCTGAACAGCAAATCCGGTCATGATCTGTCGGTCCAAGTAGTAGATGACGGAATTATCAGAGTAGTGTACAAGCTTCCCGATGGCAAGTTTCGCAATACCCACAAAATTGAGTGGGAGCCAAAGTCAGGCAAACATCTCAGCGTGGAAACCAAATCCGACTGCGAGGTTCTCTTGAGCACGAATAGCTTGAATGTCTCTGTAGGATGGAAGGTTGTACCCCGAATCCAAGTCTCTCGGAAAAGGGATGCCTCGCCGTTTCATATTGATTTAGACCAGCGAAGCTATGCCTTTGATGCTTTGACCGGGACGATGACTCACTATGTTGAACGAGAACCATACACTGCTGTGAAAGAAGAGGAGGACTCTCCTTACGCGAAATCGCCGCTTGACATGCAGGATATTCTTTCTTTCAGAAATAGAAGCGAGTTCGTCTACGGTGTTGGAGAATCTCGGGGGTCTATAGTAAAGGGGGGTAGAAAGTTTACTCTGGAAGCTCGAGATGCCATGGGCTACAATGTAGACGAAACAGACCCGCTGTATAAAATTCATCCTTTCTATCTCGTTTTCAACAGAGAGAAAAATCTGTGGTACGGAATATGGTACAATACCTTGACTGATTCTGAACTTGATTTGGGTTCAGAGTGTGATTCTATTTGGGGAGATTTTCGGCGGTTCACTACGAAAGCAAATCCTTTGGATTATTACATTATTTACGCAGACGGAACATTACCAGCTGTGATAAATGAGTATGCGAAATTGAGCACTCCCTATAGCACAAAGGGGTTCAGTACATCCGAAGCTCTCCCTCCATTAGGTCAGTTTGGCTATCTCGGATCCACCATGGCAATGGCAGAGCAGAATAATGCACCAGAGTTAATTATCAATTATATAAAGGAATGCCGTGAACAGGGCTTCCCTATGGACGGATTTCACTTGAGCAGTGGATGGTGCAAGGCAGACACGGGTGAAAGACAGTATTTTAGGTGGAATTTACACCGTTTTCCTGATCCTGCTGGGTTCTGCCAGGAGATTGAAGAAAATTTCAAGGTTCCACTTATTGTTAACATAAAGCCATGGTTACTGAAGAGCCACGAGTATTACAAGCAGGCTGATGAGGACCATGCGTTCGTACGCGCAGCCGAAGATGGGTATTCGCAAGGCTCTGCCAATGGATCAGGAACAACCCCCCTGTGGTCCGGCGGTGAAGGAGAAAAAGAGGACGGCTCTTACTTTGACTATTCATCAAAAGCGGGGGACGAAACTTGGAGACGATGTATCCACAATGATCTCTTCAAATACGGAGTAACTGGACTATGGATCGATAACAACGAGTTTTCTAGTCTGTTAGACGACGATGAAGGGTATAAAGGAGAAATCCCTTTGTTCAACCTCCAAAACCAAGAAATCTCAGCTGTGCAGAGGAGAATGGGCTGGTCAGGTGCGCAAAGTGTTGGAGCCGTCGGACGAGGAGTACAAACATTGGGTATGGCCAGATCTAGTTTCTACGCTTACAAAGCCTTCTACCCCGATAGAAGACCGTTTATAGTCTCGAGATCAGGTGTTACGGGCATCCAGGCATTTGCTCACTCTAGCTGGAGCGGCGATAATCACACCTCCTGGAGATCGCTGAAAGGATCAACGAAGATTACTCTGTCTCTTGGGTTATCGGTGGGTCCGGGCCTCTATGGCCACGATATTGGTGGCTTTGCAAGCTTGCACAATCCCAGTCCCGAGCTTCTGGTACGATGGGTTCAACAGAGTGCACTGCATACAAGATTTACCGTTCATTCGAACAAACCGGTCCCGACTGCGCTGTGGATGTATGACGAAGTCACCCCTATTATCCGGGACGTGATCAAGTTCAGATATAAGATGGCGCCCACCATGTACTCCTTCTACATTAGCCACTATTTCCGAAGAGGATGGCCCGTCCTCAAGCCAGTGTTATGGTATCATTCAATTGATAATACGAGCTTAGTTGTCGACGAGCAATTTATTTTTGGTGACAGCCTTTTAGTGGCTCCAGTGACCGATAAGGACAAAACAGAAGTAACCTTCTTTCTACCATCACGCATCAATGGTCAGGACGAAAACCTGATCTCATGGTGCGACATTTCCAACGGAAGATGGTACCACCCTAAGAAAGGCGGGGAAATGACTACTATCAAAGCACCGTTAGACAAGCTCCCAATCTTGGCAAGATCAGGAGCTATCTATGTCATGGGTGGTGACTGTTCAGAGACGATATACGAGGGGCAGAACGTCAGGACGATCCATATTTTCGCTGATCCCAAGGGAAAGTCCTCCGGCCGTTTTACTTTGATTGAAGACGACGGTCGCACAAATGAACACACAGAGAAGGGGTTTTACACTGAGATCGACATCTCGTTTGAAGCCGACGCGGAAAAGATTCAGGTCTGTCTGGATACCGTTCATCAGCAATTTGAGCTTCCGTATTCGGAGGTTGAAATTCTATTGCCAGCGGGGGATAAGCGGTCGATCACAGTTGATGGAAGAACTTCTATCAGTACTTCAAGCGGGGTAAAAGTAGCGTTACTTTAGATGAAATATAAATTTGTCATAGTAACGTTAACTTTCTTTAAATGTATGAACGGAATCGGAAACAGATAGCCTTTGGAAGCACCAGTTCGACCAATCTTCGCATGAGATGCGGATAATATATGCACGGCACAGCTTTTTCACAGCATTTTCTTCTCGTCTAAACCTACCCCGCGGTTCCCCACCCGCGACAATGCTTAGCCGTTGCAGCTGGCTTTTGGTTCCGTACCAGCCTAACAAAATAGTCACTATTAGCGAATGTTCATCCTACATTTGGTTAGCACAATCTGCCACAGTTGCAGTAGTAGTATATTTCGCAGCTGGTTTTGATATTCCGCTAAGATTTCCGCCGGATTAAAGTCAAGGTTTGGTACAGGTTCAACTGATTCTATGCCATATGGGCCTGCAATTCAGATTTTTGAAATGGTCACGCTCGCAACACTTTTACGGGAGATGACGACCCCTTGTATGATCTTCCAGCGCCTCTCTCTACTCCAGAGAGCTATCTATCAAGTCGGCGTATGATTTTGATATTCCGCTAAGATTCCCGCCGGACTAAAATCAAGGTTTGGGTACATTCAACTGATTGTATGCCATATGGAATTCAGATTTTTGAAATGGTCACGCTCGCAAAACTTTGCGGGAGATGACGAACCCCTGTATGATCTTCCAGAGCCTCTCTCTGGACCACCTACTCCAAAGGAACTATCTCATCCACACCGTTAAACCTCCACAAAAACCTGGATAAAATTGCTTAGCCGCGACACAACCCAGCCATGAACCTTTGGATCAAACGTTACATTCTGAAAAAGGTTGCATTTTTTTCGGGTAAGATCAACGTATCGTGGGGTTGATCAGAAGTGGGCCTTGGCTGTTATATCTCTGTGATTTTTTATATAAGAATAGGGCTCCTGGCCCTGTTTTGAAATGTGTCGTCGCAAAAAATGAAGGTCGAGGTAGAATATTCTCAATATGAGCATACCTGGATGAACAGCATCACCCAGGAAATGCTCGAGGAGCTTGCTCCTAACGGCGAGTACAACTATATCTTGGACAAGATCGCCAATATGCAAGAAGATGAAGCTATAGAGATCATTTTGGAGGGTCTCAAAGAGCACCAAGAAGATGACTGGAACTTCCCTGCTGTGATGCGAGAGAGAATGACGCGGCTGATGGAGGGGGGTAAAGTCTATGGTGAGAATTATGACCGAGATTTACGAATTGACGCTGTGCTGTTGAGACACTCCTCTCCATATCCTGAAGTTCGAGCTGTTTCTGAGCCTACAGATGATCCCGATGTACCTGTCGAGACCATCCGTGCATACTTTCTGGGTCTCGGTTGGGCAGTTATCGGTACTTTTGTCAGTACTTTCTTCAACTCTCGTTTCCCGGGTATCTCTCTCGGCTCGTCCGTCATTCAAATCCTTCTCTATCCTTGCGCAAAGTTCCTCGAATTCGTTCTGCCTGACTGGGGACTCACCGTGTTTGGTACTCGTCACAGTCTGAATCCTGGTCCTATAACTTTCAAGGAAATCATGTTTGCAACTATCACATTCAATGTCGCCATCTACACCACCAACACCTATACCATGATTTTGGTTCAGAAGAAGTTCTACGGTGACACCTTCGTCAACTATGGTTATGAGCTGCTTCTCACACTGTTTGTTCAGTTCATGGGAATGGGTTTTGCCGGTATGCTACGACGTTTCTCCGTCTACCCTGTTCGGTCCATTTGGCCCACCTGTTTGCCAACTGTTGCTATGAACCGAGCCCTTCTTAAGCCAGAAGCCAAAGATAACAGAAACGGCTGGACTATCTCGAGATACAAGTTCTTTTTCATTGTCTTTGGTTGTATGTTTGTAT
The DNA here is from genome assembly GCA_030583385.1 of Spencermartinsiella ligniputridi. Classification (NCBI taxonomy): domain Eukaryota; kingdom Fungi; phylum Ascomycota; class Dipodascomycetes; order Dipodascales; family Trichomonascaceae; genus Spencermartinsiella; species Spencermartinsiella ligniputridi. Next base: position 10,076 of record JAJMIC010000035.1, read on the forward strand.
ACAACTGGCTCCCGCAATACTTGTTCACTGCTCTCAGTACTTTTAACTGGATGACTTGGATCGCTCCCAAGAATTACACATTGGCCGTTGTCACCGGTTCTCTGAACGGTCTGGGATTCAACCCCATCTCGACATTTGACTGGAACGTTGCCACCTCTTCGTATGCTGCCCTTTCCGTTCCTTTCTTCAGTGTAACCCATCAGTTTATCGGGAGCATCATTGGAGGTCTTGTTATTATCGGAATCTATTACACCAACCAGCATTGGACTGCCTATCTTCCTATCAATAGCTCTTCTGCTTTTACCAATGAAGGCAAATCTTTCGATGTTCAGCAGATTGTGCGAAACAACAAACTTGACGAGTCGCTCTATCAGCAGTATTCGCCTCCATTTTACTCGGCAGGCTATATTCTGACTCTCGGAGCCAACTTTGCTTTCTATCCTATTTTCTTCCTTTACATTATGGGAAGTCAATGGAGAATGATCAAGAATGCCTACATCGATTTCTACAAAGGTCTTCGATATGGGAAAGGAAACTTCGAGGGAAAGAAAGATGTTCACAGTCGAATGATTGCTCGATACAAGGAAGTTCCTGATTGGTGGTTCATTTGCATTCTCGTTATTTCCATTGCTCTTGCCATTGCCTTTGTCGAACACTATCCTGTCAATACACCTGTTTGGCTCATTTTCGTGATTATCGCTATTAGTTTGGTGTTCATTGTTCCCCAGACTGTGCTGTCTTCCACTACTGGTACGGATTTGAGCTTGGGTACTTTGATTCAAGTCATTACTGGATACTGCTTGCCTGATAACCCCCAAGCCTTTTTGTTTGGACAGGCTCTTGGAGGTTGGGCCCTCGTTGGATACTCCGATAACTACGTTCAAGATCAGAAGATGGCTTACTATGCCAAGATTTCACCCCGGGCAGTGTTTAGATGTCAGATGACCTCTATTCTTATCACGATCTTTGTTGCTGTCTCTACTGAGAACTTTATCATTGAGAATGTCCAGGGTTTGTGCACTCCCGATCAGGTGGATAAGTATACCTGTGCCGGTGACGCTCAGCCTCTTTACGCCAACTCTCTTTTCTGGGGTTTATTGGGATCCAAGAGAGCCTTTGGTGGCCTCTATCCATTTTTGCGATGGTGCTTCCTTATTGGACTCGGTTTGGCCCTTTTCTTCATTTTTGTGCAATGGTACTGCCCCAGTATTGGCACCAAGGTTCGAAATAGAGCCATGGTTAAGCTCAGCCCTAACACCTTTGAAAGAGTTGATAAGTACGTCTTTACCCCTCTCTCTTTCATCCTGTGGGTCAATCCAGTACTTATCATCCAGGGTGTACAGCATTGGGCGCCATCTAATATGGCCTATAAATTTCCAGGCCTCTACCTCTCTTTTACATTCATGTATTACATCAAGAGGAAGTACACCTCATGGTGGGAGAAGTATAACTACGTCTTGTCTGCTGCTTTAGGTGCTGGTGTCGCATTCAGCGCTTTAATCATTTACTGGGCTGTAGACTACCACCCTCATCCTCTCGTCTGGTGGGGTAACACTGTTTCCGGTGCAGGTATCGATGGAGCTGGAGTCGGTCGACTACCAATTCCATCGAGGGGATACTTTGGACCAGAAAAGGGACAGTTCCCTTGATTTTCTTAGATTTAGAATCTATTTAACTGTGATTGGTTTTTGATTAGTCGTATTGAATTAAATGCGTATAACTGTTATTAGCTTGCTTAAGATTTTTATAGTCCTCTTGCTGGCCATGATCAGATTCGCGGTATATAGGCAGCAGTACGAATTTGCATTCATGATACTGAATCAATTCTTTGCTGATATAAAACACGGAATATTACAAATTTCCATGTCTCGATACATTTGTCAAAGTAATAGTTTCTTTTTGTCGTTATTTAGGATATGTACATGTATCTATAAGGAAAGGTTAGGGTGAATATGTAACGATCGACACAAAGCTTAAAATATTAGATGTGCCCGCTTCCATACAAACGTCTGGCCATAAATTTCCGGCATTCTTCAGGGCACTGACTAACGCTTATAAGAACCCCGAGGCAGAACTCTATTGCAAATTGACAGCAAATACAATATATTTCAGTCGTTGAGCACTAGTGGAGTTGGGATGGAAACCATTTTCAATGAAGCGAAAGTCTCAATGAGCTTATACATTCAATAGCCATTTACAATACTATTTACAACACTAGTGCCAATATAGCTGCAGCCAGACCCATAGGTGGCCCAGTGATCACCAGCTGCTGCCCTGAATTCGCTGGAACTACCGTCTCATTAATAGCGGGAGCCGTGGCAGGACCACTGAGAGAAGAAGCACTGCGAGAAGAAGCACTGAGAGAAGAAGCACTGAGAGAAGAAGCACTGAGAGAAGAAGCACTGAGAGAAGAAGCACTGATAGGAGGAACACTAGTGGTAGGAGTAGCCGTTGTGAACTGATTGGAACATGGCACTTGCGAACCCATGCCTTCACAGTAAAAGCTAGTGGTAACTATGCTAGAAGAACCACCAGAAGCAGTACTACAGCTTATAACATCTGTTAATGTTGCCGTAACAGTTGTGATTGCCGCACCTGTTCGTACGCTAGAAACAGTGTTGACACTTATAGGAAAACTTGCGAGCCCACTTGAAACCGTATTGGGACTTCCACTACTCTGAGTCCATATGTTGGTGGATGAGACCGGAGAACTGGGTGTAGCAAGAGAGCTTTGAGTGGAAGGGGTTGAAGTTGACGCAGAATCTGTAAGACTGGTCAAAATCGTGGCTGTGGCAGATTGTGAGTGTGCACTGGTTGTAGCGCCGGTTGTAGCGTTCCAAGCTCCTGAAGATGGTGCAGAAGGCGATTCGGTAGATGAACTTGCCGGTGTTTCCCCAGTTGTACTTCCATCAGATGATCCATTTGTGATATTGGTACCACCATTACGACGAGTATGTGGAACAGTACTTATGGGCACCGAGGAAGATAGAACTGAGCAACTGCTTGCTGTATTGCTTGGGCCACATTGACATGGAGTAAAACAATATCTTGGGCTGTTGGAAGAACTATCGCATCCGGTATGAATATCATCCGAATTGTATCCTCCATTGAAGTAACCCAGACTGAATCATAACTTCAGGAAGGCAAAACTGCTCACAGTTGTTGAGGGCATTCAGATCGGGTCCAGCAAAAGTGACATTGACATCAAAATCAAACCAATCAAGATCTGCATAGTCCCCCTGTATGTTGGTCGAATAAAGTATTTCCTGGTAGGGCTCTATCAACCTGACTTCTGACACAACTTCATCGGGATCAAGATTCTCGACATTATCTACATGGGAGTGATAGGTAGCGTACCAGCCTTGCACAGGGTCATAAACCACTGTAATAGCCTCAAGGTGGCCGGTGCAGTAACAGCTCTCTTAACAAGAGAGCTAAATTCGCTATCTGAAGGGTTTGAGGCTAGTCTTTTAGAGTTGCTCGGACAGTTTGGAAATGGTGCAAAAGTTTGACCCAGAACTCCTAGTGTTGAGAGCTGGAGAACTACAAGAAAATTATACCAGTTCATATTGATGAGTATGTTTTATCTCGCAGCAATCAAGTCACTTTCATATTCTTCACAAATATAAAAGGAACATCGTGGCCAGATTCTGTTTGTCTTCATCTGGCAATTGCTGAGCCACGCTGTCCAGCAGTTTGCTTAACTAGTCACCGAAAGTATCAGACATAAGTAAATTGTCGGAGTCAATGACATTCTTCCTTGTGTAGCGTTAAACTCATTAACCTTTCCAGGGCAGTGCCAAGGATCTCCATCAAAAGAAAATACAAAGTTATTGAAAGCCGTGCATTGTGATTTCTAGGAAGACAGTTTGACGACCGAAAAGCGACGTATCTACTCGTTTCTCGCAGGACAACATACGTGGTTATACGAATGTCAAGAAGTGAGATAGTTCAAATTTCGTTGAGGATTCAGCAACTCTGTATTCATTTGACATTGTCGCCAGAATTTTCAAAAGTTAGAACATATTCTCAGGGCCGAAGGAAACCACCGGGAAGTTTTGTGATCGACTCTACTGTAATAAGGACCTTAATTATAAAGGCCCTTATATTAATATTATGACATGAATACGGTGTCGATGCAGTGAACAATACCGATTTTACCCTGCTTGCAAGGCAGAGATCTACCCATTGTTCATGTTTAGATGCCGAGTGTTAGTAGGCATAGCAAAATTTTGATATTCATACAAAGAATTCTATTAATAACGCTCCTCAATTAACTCGGACCGTTACTTACAAGTCGTGCGCATCCTTAGAAATCTTTTCTCATCCACAGACATTACTTGTGAGGAATAGACCCCGAAATCAAGAACATTTTCTATTTTACTGAATCCCCATATGAGCGTTAAAATTTTGTAATATATTTTAGTAGCCTTGTGTAAGCTCCCGCCTCACCACAAATATGTAGGAACACATTGTTAGCGATCTACCTAAAAAGAAATAATGTTCGCTGAATACCGGAGTGGTACAGTATATCGATGAATGATAGCTAGCTGGATAATACTTAGTGGGCGAGGAGGCATGATGTCATTCTTTCTGCTCTCGAAAAACACGGCTTGTGGTCTCCGAGTTCTCAGATTTCCGATAGGTTTGCGGAGACAAGAATATTTTCAAACAGCCTAGAACCGTTTCGTAAATCGGACAGATACATATGTATACGATACGACTCGCTTGCCGATTAGACAGTAGTCGTATGCATAGCTTTGTGTTACTATGTACTCTTACAAAACACTGGGCAGAAAAAACAATAGCTACATACTTGTCATTGCGATCGATGTATGGACCATGGCTTGTACCGAAGAATGACAAGCACGATTTTGATTATCACTACAGATCTCATAAACCCGACTTTACTACCAGTAGTAAACATAAAAGAGAATATCCAATAAATTGAAACAGCCTCATCTAAATAACTGATCTCAGCCGCTCAAAACTTCTTGCAACTTTCATACCTTGAGGGAGCTGTAAGTAGTCCAAGATCACAGTCGGCTTCTTCACACAACAGTTCAATATTCAGTTCGAAGTTTGTTAGCTGCCTGCCAAATCAATGACATGCAGATTCCTACACCGGATACCCAGATCAAGCTTCTGACATAGCTGGGCTTAACCCTCTGAATATGGATATACGAAATGTTATAGAGAACTCTCAGCAGCAAGTATGCTGCTGCAAGGGTGTTCAGATTTCCATTAGGAAGTTTTGCGACCGTGCCAAGGACGAGTGCGGCAGCAAAAATGGGAAAGTTCTCCATACCATTCTTATGTGCTGCTTCGGCCCGTTCAAACTTCAAGTAGGTCTCTTTCGGAACCATCCGCTGGATGGCCGCTGCCCAATCTGTGGACCGTGGGCTCGTGTTGTTCCACTTTCCTGTTGCGGCCTTGATGAGATTGATGGCGTAGGCATGAGGATACAAACTTAGGAGGTAGTATGCTGGGATAGCATAGAGGGAGTAGTTCTCTTCGAAAAGTGGCATATTGATATAATAAAGATAGGAAAATATGTTCGTTCTAATTTGCAGTAAATGTAATATTTAAGTGATAGAATATACGTTGCTAAAAGCAGCTGATTTTTACACGTTCGTATTTCACGTTCGTATTTTGGATCACCGAGGTTTAAAGTTTACGATGCCGACCTCGGTTTTTGTCTAGTGGCTGAGTGACAGTGCGGCTCAGACGGAGGCGTTCAGCAAGGCAGTGCATCACAATCTGCAGCAATCCAAGCAACGACTTCCAGAAACAGTATTTCTGTAGGCTGCTTTTAATTCTGCACAAGAGTTACATGCCAACAGACGGATAACGTTATATATTGGCCTACATTAACTACCGATTCCGGGGGATGATGCCGATCACACCTGCATATTAATGGTACATACATGTACACCTGACTAAACTAATCATCACACTTACATATGTACTCCAGCAGTTGTACTGAAAAAGCGTTAATTGGATGAGCCGCAGAAACCTGTACTCAACACGATTACTTTGATGACGCATCTGTCTTGCTTAGTTTAATCTATTCACCTTGCTAGCACTTTCCAGTGCATGGCCGCACAGGTGAATAGATCAAGCGTCTAATATTTAAGTAGTGCAGGTATCAAAGCTACTAATTGATGTTGCGAATTCATAATGATTCGGAAAAAAAAGACTGTAGGCATCTACTGTGATATATTACGGAGATGTGTACAGACTGCAGCTTCTTCTGCTTTCAGGCCATACTAACTCTGGAGTGGCTTACTGTAGATAGAGAATATATTTTGATGAGTACAGCGTGTGAATATTCTATGACAGAAACCGTAACGATACATAAAAAGATCTTTGTGACGGGGCGGGGACTTCCGGGGTTGTGTTGGCACTTCTCACAACCACGTTTGATCAGATCAGACCGGTTGGCTGTGAAGACTTTGTGTCAAGTCTCAAAACCATTCGGCCCAGTGTATCTAAGGAGGGACTACAGGAGTTTGAAAAATGGGCCTCTCTGTACGGCAGTTCAGGGGCGTAGTTTATATTTATATCTGCATGAATTATTTATTATAGATCAGTACTACTGGCTGTGTCTACATATAATCTCATTTACAAATTCTACAATTTATAAGATATCGAATTAGCACGCATGTCGAATTGAGCTTCGAATCCGAACTTACTCCGTTGCCGAGCGCTCGTATGTAGATCATCACGTGACACATCGAGAAGATTTTCAGAAGCCCCGCTGGATACAACAGTATGAGTGACCGCAGACAGTAGATGCAAGGCACTGTATAGCTATGTAAGTCGACTATAATAATTGATTATCATCATCATCATCATCATCATCATCATCGAAAGTACTTTCATTAACCGTATTAATCAACTGAATACATGGCGAAAAAAAGTAATTTAAGCTTATATTTACTATGCAACCCTGCGGGGATGCCTAAACTGGCTAGCCTGATGTAGTCTCCGATGATGCAGCTACAGCCGGAACTGTCTAATATCTAGACACATCGTACTGATAATACTGCTTCTGGTAAGTTAAATGGACTTCATTCCTTGATAAGCTCCTTACAGTAGGAAATAGAGATTCGTGTATCTGGTGATAGGTGTGAGCCAAGTCAGATTTCATCTGGCTGACTTGCCAATTGTCATTATATTCAAATTGTCACGAGTTTAGCAGACGGCAACAAACATCCACCATTGGCAACAACGGGAAGATATCAGGCAGACAGTGAGGAGGAATGAGGGTTCAGAGTTTGCGATACCATAGAATGTAGAAATTGGTAAGTTATATGCTCTTCAGCTTCAAACGCAAATACTTTTCAGATTGGCAAGTAGGCAGAGCCCTGTCCTAAAATCTTAGCTTAAGCTCGAACTTTCGAGATATGACTACTAGTCGTTACAAATATCATGCGACTGCTAGGAACATAGGACTGATCCGATCGACTATAGCAGATAAGCACTGCTCACGCATCAATTGGTATTCTCACAAGATTCATCTCAACTTGGTATAAGAGACTTACGGAACTTTAACGTCATAAAGTTACGATCTCTAAGGTCCGCGATTTCAAAGAGGTGATGTAGTTATAGCATACTTCCATGATTAAAAAAGCTAAAAATGAATTACAACCGATGTACTCAACATTCAAGGCACTATGGATTGCTGCAAGAAACGTAGAAAATTGCAATGCACAAACGGTACAACAGACACTTTCAAAGAATAACCGAGCAGGCATTGTGCTGATCCAGATTTATAATTTGAATTATTTGGCTATTTTCCTTTCTGGTTTTTCCCTTCGCTTCCTTAGAGGCCGTCTTTTCCTCTTTGACATTGGTTTGTCTATTCAATAATTCAACAGACTCATCGATATTCCAAAGTTTCTTATGCTCAGCTTTAGTCACTTAGTATGTGAACTCGCCAACCAAGCTGCCCAATCCCGATGAATCCACTTGTAAAAGGTTCCCATATCAGTCGAACCATACATGCCATCTTAGGTTTGAGAGAATATTGTGCATGTGGCAAACTCTAATTTGTGGAACCTCTCTCCTTGGACTGAGATTGATAAGGGGTGAAAGCGAACAGCTCGACATAAGTGCAGTACATAGCGAATTAATCGACGTTCACTAAACAAAAGTAGAGCCCAGGCTATCACAACGATATTATATGCAGCAAGATACGGCGCTGCATACCTCTTCGTTCTCAAGGTTGAATTTGCTTCATTGCCCAGATTTAATAACTGCAGATCTAATTAAGGTAGCAGAGATATTCAGGACAATTATCCTCTTTTGGAAACTAACTTAGCTTCTATAGCGCCTGCTGCCCATATTTCTCAGTCTACCCGATTGACTTATAGATATATCCTTCAAAAATGCGCCATCAAACACATCATTCAGATTTGTAGACGAGTTGCTGGGTGTTTTGATTGCGTGACTACGACATTTAAATAACATTCCTTCCCCACTCCCACACTTTCCTTAAGCTTAAGATAAGCTCAACCAAAACATGTCCCGTTTACGTAAATAATCGGAGTCCTGGAAAAAATAACATATAATTTTTTTCAGTAGCGTACCTTGATTATGACTACATAAATATTCTGTGTTTTCTATTGAGAGATACACGGGCCAAAGATGGATGCACCAATTGCATGTAGGGTCGAAAGCGGAAGGCTGGAGACTGAGAACTACAACTTTCGGGCATTGCTATTGCTGGCAGTAATCCCCACATGCGCTCAGAGCTGGTGGCAGTATGGATACCTACGAGAGTTGAGTTTCGTTCTTTTGGAAAGTTTCAGGTGGAATTACAGGTATGGATTTGGTTGGGATCTATTCAATGAAATGCAGTCGTTATTTCAGTGGAAAGGTTCCTTTCAAGCTCTCACGGATGACGACTTGAGTTTGGCGAGTGTTTTTAAGGCTATAGCCAGTATTCTAGTAAGCATGACCGCCTACCGGTATGCCACCAAATTTAGATGGAAATATAGCTTTCTTACTGGCTGCTTGTTTCTTACCATAGGAGCTATACTGCGAGAGGCAACTCCCGGTCACGCCTGGTGGATCTGGGTGCAGGTTGTTCAGAATATTGGCAGCCATTTAATAATCACCAGCTCTTCTTCCTTCTGTATGGACACAATTCTACCAACGTATTTGGCAAAGGCGATGGCTTTCTACGTCGGGGCTAATCAAGTGGGTGGACTGATTGCAGCGGGGATGAATTATGGAACTCTTAGGTTGAAAGGAACTTGGGCTTGGAGGATTCGGGTCATAAAATATACAGTGCCTTCTATCATCCAATTGGTAGTCACTAGTTTTGTTCGTGAATCTCCCAGATGGCTCTTTGCCAAAGAAGTAATTGACGATGCATACAACGTCTTAGTTAGATACCATGGCAGAGGTGAAAGAAACTCCCGCTTAGTCCGGTTTGAAATGGCTGTCTCGCTAGAGCACGAAAAGCCTATTGATGACATCAAATGGATCGAATGGTTCACCACAAAAGTTGTCAGGCATCGGTTGGCTATCGACATTACCGTTCCGATGTCATTTCAGTGGACTGGAAAAGCTCTTGTTAATTCCTATTTCCCGATTGTTTCTTGTACTGTCCTTATTGCAGTGGGCTGGATAATAATCCCGATGATTCTGCTTTTGAAGTATCGTCTGTCGCCCTAGTTTTTGCTTCATTAAGAGGGTGATAGACCTCATAGTTAAGTACTCATGCTATTGCTGTACTTGTCGGTCAGTCTACCATGTGAGAGCTTTGAAAACATCACTACTAGGAGTGGATGTTTGAACTCTTGACTCTACTGGACTGTATGTATCCTACTCAATTCTGATTGTGCAACACGGGCGCGAGATAACAATGATACAAAACACCAATATCCGTTTGTCTTCTCATTGTTTATCAGAACAGTTGACTCTGACGTTCCATTATAAGAAGCCGCTCTAGGACTAAGGTTCAAAATGAAGTCACTATAGTATATCATCTTGCATCGCCTACAATTCTCAGCGTTGTTACGCATTTGTTGACAAGCGGATCTTAGTTTGTCGCTGGCCCACCACCGTTTCAGACTCATCACCATCAAGCAGAAGACTTCATTCTATAACGGTTGATTCTCGGGTTCTTTTTAGTGTTACACGCTACTTCGAAACATGCAATAATAAAGATTACAGATGATAGCTGTCCTCATAAGGTCCTATCATAGTTACCATGTACAGCACTTGATCAATGTGCAGACGAACAAAATGTAGTAGACACTTTTGCACTGCGGCATTTAGAATCCCCCAAAACCCCCTCGCTGCCTTGCCAATAATCTTCCCCACAAAATTACGTACGTTACATCACCCTACAATCCCGAACTAGATGATTGGTCCAATGTATATTTATAGTTCGCTCGGTTCCAAATGACTTCAACAGAATGACTGCGAATCGACTGAGATTTTTAGTTGTCGGTGCTCCAAACAGAGACAGAATATATTCTGATGCCTTGGAAAAGCTCGCCTATGCTCAAATCACTGGAGCAGTGAGCCTCATGAGAGTCGACGGACGGCATAGGCTGGTGGCTTCCAACTAGCTGAATGGCACTATAGTCAAGCAATACTTGGAATGGAAGGACGCATTGGAAGAGTCAGAAGAATATGATGGTGTCTTGATTTGCGTTGTCGACGGCTTGCACCGGGAAATGGCAGTAGCATTTGCCGACAAGGGAACACACTTGTTTTGTGAGAAGTCTCTGGCAACTACCTGGGATGACTGCCAATCCATATTTGATGCTGTCAAGAGAAATAACGTGCTGTTAGCAGTGGGACACGTTCTGCGATACTCCCCTCACAACATCGAGCTCAAGCGTTTACTGGACGAAGGCGTGGTAGGCAACATAATCAATATTAATCACACAGAGCCGGTAGGGTTCTATCACTTTGCCCATTCCTTTGTTCAGGTAATTGGCGAAAGACGGACTCCACTACATTTGCTCTCATGTCAAAATCCTGTCATGATATTGACCTTCTCATGTGGTTGTCAGGCCACGAAAGTCTCTCGTGTACCGTCCTTGGTAGTCTTTCCCATTTCCGAAAGGAAAACAAGCCGGCACAAGCGGGAAATGCTACAAACTGCTTGAACTGCGACTACGAAACTCAATGCCCGTATTCGGCCAGGGAAATCTATATCGAACAGTCCAGAAAAAACGGCCGGTCATATCTCAACCACTTGATGCCCGACATCGAAGATGAACCTAGTATCGTAAAGTCCTGACAGAGACCAACTACGGAAGATGTGTGTACGAGTGCCCAAACGATGTCTGCGACAACCAAGTAGTAAACCTTGATTTTGGCAACATACCGGCCACCATGACTATGGTTGCCTTTCTGAGAAAATACGTGAACGAATCTGTATTTACGGAACCCGAGGAGAGATCACCACCAACTCTAATACTATTAAAATCTTCCATTTTGCAACTCAGAAGAAGGCCAAGGTCGTACCCCCTAAGTCAGCGCAGGCCATGGCGGGGAAGATCTGAATTTGGCTATGGCATTTGCTGAAGCAGTGCGAGATGTTATGGCAGGTACCAGCGTCGAGAAAGCTCAGAAGGAATTTATCCGATGCACTCCAGAGGATATGCTTACCAGTCATAAAGTGGTGTTGTTAGCTGAGCAGGCTCGATTGGCGGGTACTGTGGAAAATATTGATAGTCCTATTAATATTTAGGTTGCTAACTCATTGGAAACTTTAAAGTCAGTACTTGTAATTTTTGATTTCCTACTGTGTTCGGTTCGACGGTGCTCGAGTGTTAGGCTCTCTCTCACCATGCTTGTATAAGCGGACTTAAAGACATCTCAGGTAAAAGCAATTAAGCTGTTCGCTGCTTCGATTACCCCGCATCATTCTGTGAGTTCAATACATTCAAAAACATGGTTCCGATCATCGTTCTGACCTGGAGCGACGTACCTCCTGCGATCACTCAAAATTCTGCAGAAAACGGATAAGCTCTTATTTCAAGGTGTACGCAGACTGCTACGGAGATACCGTTATGGAGATACCGGAGATACGTGGCCGAAGAGATCACTGGCGGGCTAACCTGTCGCGACTAGCATATAAATGAATGAGAATATATTGGATTACGACTAAATTGAATTATCTCTTCTTTAATATTTTGATATTATACTTTTATTCCATACTTCCCCCTTACCACGTCCCCACAAAAAACTGAATTGAATGTCATAATTTGAATGAAGCTGCCTGTATATGCCTGTATATGCAAACTTTCCACGGCACTGCTATCGTAGCGGGCTGTGAACTGTTCCCTATAAAATATGTCAAAATAGAGATTTTCATGTTCTCTAGAAGACCAGACCGTAGAGAAACTATTTACTTCAAACGTTGCTGGGTCCTGAAAGGTCACTTCTTCGATCGGACAATATGTTCCATTACCAGCTGGAACTACGTTCAACCTAAGAACTCTATTAACCTTGTTGACCCATCATTTTCCGGGCCACAACTTATTGGGTTTAGAGGAAATACTTGGTTAATATTATAAAATCGGCTGAGACTGGAAAGTATGAATAAGCTTGTGAATGTGAGCGTCAATTGAGAATGGGAGAGCTGGGCTTACATCCGCCTCACTTATATTTTCTTTTCGCTGTAACAACATGAAATGAACGTAGCTTACTGTATCGCAAGTAGCATCCCAATTCTGTATATGCAAAAGATGAATTGAAACTTAACCGACAACATTCACTAAACTATTAGTCAAAAACAGTATCAAGCGCTTGGTGATCAATTTCATGATGTACTTCAAATGGATCAACCACAGTCTTTGAAAATTGGCGAGCTGGAACCCTTTGCTCGAAGAGGACATCTAGCTCTGCATACGTTCGTCCTTTGGGCTCTGGAAGACGGAAGAACACCCAAGTTGTTGTCAGAACACCGAGACCCCCGAAGAAAAATCCCGTCTTGCCGCCCCAGTTCCAAGCAGCGGGATTGAGCTGATATTGCATTAGAGTAGAGATTATGATAGCTGTCACACATAGCAATGCACCGGCAAAGGCAACGCTTTTTGCACGTAAGTTTGACGAAGGAATTTCAGGTACCAGTGCGTAGGCAACGGGGCCAAGAGTGCAGTCATAGATAAAGGTACTGAATATCGACAAGCCTGCCATAGCCCAAGAGCAGCTTTTAGAGCGACCAAGAGCAATGAATCCTATAACGAACATGACGATGCACATAGCAGCACAGCCATACAAATATAATGTGCGACGTCCATAGAAACTCATAGCATACCATGAAACGACCATGCCGACGACACCAACAGCATAGTTCACAATGGTCAAAGTGAACGAATCGGAGTCTGACAAACCTGCCTGCTCAAAAAAGTATGAACTGCCTAATAACATTCCGCACAGCATTTGAATACTCCATACTAAACAGATAATTTCCGTTCGGCGTAGATTGACTCCCTTGAAAAGCTCAAAGATTGAGCTACCTTCACTAATCTTTTTCTCGATGGTACAAGTGTGTACCATCATGGCAACACTCTTCTCGGCATCAAAGTTAACATCGCTGCGAGAAGTTAATCTCTTAACAGAATGAACTGCTTCTTTGATCCTTCCTTGACGAACAAGGAACCATGGTGACTCGGGGGCAAAGAAAACAATTAACGCCAATGGAATTGGCCAAACCCACTGAATAGCGAATGGGATTTTATATGCATATGCCCAGCTAGTCTTCGAAACTAAGGCTTGAAGCACACCCGAGGCAAGAAGTTGACCAAATATCATACATAAATTCACATAGGAAGTTACATAAGGACGGAGAGTTACAGGAGCGATTTCGGACGCATAGGTGGAGCTGAGCATTTGAAATATGCCTTCGGGAATCCCACAAAGAATCTCTCCCGCCAAAAGCATCGGCCGGCCTGTAGCAAAGAATAAGAGAAAGATAGCGCAAACCATCATCACATGGAACCCGATTAGAGTCCACCGGAAGCCGATTCGATCCGCAACAAAACCAGAAAGGAACATACCCAGAGCACGACCGATTGTACTAGCATCAGTAAGACCTGCCTGCCAACGAGCAGGTATCTGGAACTGATCTATATCAGGGTAGTACGCGCCGTATCTGCGTTGGAACGAGGGGAATGAGAAAAAATTTCCCAACAGCGAAGTATCATAGCCCACCATAATGGTTCCTGTAGAAATGCCAATAGACCAAGCGACCGCTTTTGGATACAATCGGACTGCCTCCAGCAGGCTCATCTTTTTCTCAGCATCACTAGCTTCGTTGGCATCGTTGAGAACATGCTCGACCCTCTCCTTGATGCTCTTGGCATCAATGTATTCGAGGTCGTCAGTCTCAACCTTTCCACTGTTCTTTTCGTTTGTCATTGTTTGTAAAAGAATTCTCAACCTAGATTCTGCTGTGTAGAAGAGCAACTTGCACTCTAGCTTTATATATTTCCACAATGTGAGCTAGACTGACCCCACTTTGGTTCCTTCCAGGCGTACGTCTCTCCATTATCCTAGAAAACCGTGATGTTTGCCGGCGAAGATGTAAGGGAATCGGGGGAGGCTGCAAAAATTATCGTTCTCGTTAATCGATGACAAAATAAACTCCGAACCAAGGATGCGGGGTGCTGTCGGAGCCTGTAATAATAATAATAATAATAAGGTTCTGTTTACTAGCCTGTAATAATTAGGGTTAAACTACGTTTGATTACCTTAGAAAAGGAGGACTTTATGCCGATCTGCTGCTGACAAAACCAACTCCGAACCAAGGATGCGGGGTGCTGGAAGACTATATGCCGATCTGCTGCAGATCTGCTGCTGACAAAATTCCGACATTTTTGACATGTATCTAGACCAGTTTTGAGAAAAGTGTGGGGACAGCAGCCCCACCAAACTTTAATATTGCTAAGCCGGACGCATAAAACTGCATTATCACAAGTAGATCGGAGTTAGTTTAGTCACCTTGATCCAATTTTATTTGTTGTTTCAGTGTTTAAAACGGAACATCAAAATATCAAATGGAAATCTTGGAAGTCAGCGGTATATAAGAAGTTTGTACTGCCTATGTAAGTCTAGTATCGGGCCATTTTCCTTTCATATCCACTAAATTTTTGACAAATACGATTTTTTAGTAAGTATAGAGGTAACAAAATGCCCTACACCATCATTCCCACGGCAGATGGACTTCTCCGCGGCTTCTCTTTCGACGGCGTACTGTCCTTGCTTGGTGTCCCATATGGCGCAAATACCGGTGGTGAGAATCGTTTTCACGCCCCACAGCCAGTAGAGCCCTGGGATGGCGTTCGTGACGCGCTGTCGTTCGGACCATCAGCTCCGCAGGTGGACACGAGAATTGGCACATCCGCCAACGGAGCAGCTGTCTTGTCGCTCTTGTATCCTCGAGCCGGATGGCCGGTAGAAGGAGGAATAATGGACGAAGACTGCCTCCGGCTCAATATTTGGGCACCATCAAGCCCGGCAGAGAACCGCCTGCCGGTTTTCGTATGGCTACACGGCGGTCTTTTCACGCACGGCTCAGGAAACGAATCAGTGTTTAATGGGGAAATACTCGCCAGTAAGGGCGAGATGGTTGTCGTCACCGTTACGCACCGCCTCGGGATTACTGGATTTTGTGATCTGCGCAGACACGGTTATCCAGACTCAGCAAACGCTGGAATGCTCGATATTGTTGCAGCCCTCAAGTGGGTGCGACAGAACATTTACTCTGTCGGTGGAGATCCCGATAATGTCACAATCTGCGGTCAATCAGGAGGATCCGCAAAGGCTGCGACTCTTCAAGCCATGCCGGCTGCGAAAGGGCTTTTTACCCGATCCATCATGATGAGCGGCCCTATCACTGTTCTCCAGACCGCTGAAAGCACCCAGGCAGTGACCGATTACGTCATGGCGAATCTGGAAGTTGCTGATGTCGATGAGCTGCGACTCTTGCCAGTCCACCGGCTGCTGGATGCCCAAGCGCACGTACTAGCCCTTGACTCTGCACGGTTCGGGACCCTTCCAATCCACAAACATTTCGCATTTTCTCCGTCTATCGACCCAGAACACATACCTAGAAACCCCTTCGAGAATGGCAGGTTCTCCGGTACAGAACTGATGATCGGCTGGACTGCCCATGAAGCCGGGCTGCTGCTTCCCAATTGCGATGAGTACTCGACTGAAATGACCCGCGACAATGTTGTGAGACTACTAGACGAAGACGAACCTGGCAAAGGTTCCGACCTGTACGAAGCCCTTGCTGCCGAACACCCGTCAGAACCTCCACATCTTCTCTGGTCGAGAAGAATCAGTGAACGCCTCTTTCGCGACCCAGCAGTCAATATAGCGAACTGTGTCACATCCAGCGCGCGTGCCGTCTGGGCTTACCAGTTCGATCAATCCACCGAGGTGCTTGGCGGACTACTGGGTGCATGTCACAGCCTTGAACTCGCCTACGTTTTCGGAACAATTGACCGCATCCCCCTCACCGGTCGCAGTATTCATCGAGTCGGTGTCTGCGAGCAAATCATGCACGCATGGTCAAGCTTCGCGCGAACCGGACATCCAGGTTGCAATAAAGACCCATGGGAGCCATGGAAGATCGACAATCCTTGCGTAAAACACTTTGGCAAACCCTACGGTCAGTCCAACTTGCCCAAGGACATGGACTTGAAGAAACCCACGAGCTGGGGAACTCAACATACCAGGACTGGACGATCCACAGCAGATGCGGTATGGCCAGACGAGAAAGAAGTGGCGACAACCGACGTCGTGGGATTGGTCGATCTTTAATGTTTCCCAGTGGCTGTGAACAAGTCTATTTTAGTTCGTTTTGCCGCCAGCCTCAGTAACATTTATGTTCACCGGTAAAAGGCATCGGGATAAGCGTCGGATAGACTCGATTTCCATATAGCAGCGTTGTTTATTCAAATAATGGTATTCAATGCTACGCTTTTGCTACAAATAATACAGATTTTGTAAAACAAAAAATAGGGAACGTTCTGAGTTGGTTAATTTAGAAAATGTTTACGTTTCATTGAAAATGAAATTACTTCTAATTCAGATATTATGGACATATTGAATGATGGTCGCAGGAGGCTCATCAGATTTTCAGATGGAAAGTAAATTGGATTACCACGCTAAGAACACAGCATCATCGATCCCGTACCTCGGCGTTGTACAAAATATTAGTTTTAGAATTTAGGCAGAATTGGAACTTGAATTTGTCGTTCACTTCTCTTACAGGTTATATTCAGTTTTATCATTTCAACGATAGATGCAACTACTAGGCTCATGTTACTTAAGTACTGCTAGTTGCAGCTTGAGCAATATTATATGTTTTATTGTGTGATCCTGTGTGATCGTGTTTGATCGTTTGTTATCATCTCCTTTAAAATCTTTCAGTATTCTAACACTATACTTGAGATATTACTACTCCAGGTGAATCTAAAAATCCCGATCCACTTCTCTCCATTAAAAGACTATACCTCGTCCCTTCTTAACGGCCTGGAACATCTCCTTAAAACGCTTCATATCCGTGATGCACTGGTCTAATCGTGGAAAACAAATCTACAAATATCGTGTATATAAACAAAGCACATATCTAAATATTATATTCTGGTGTAGAGTGTAGAGGTACGCAGTATTCTCTACACTCAACATCGTCTGCGAGAAAAAATTTACCGTTACCGATGCAAAGGTCGTGCTTACGAACTATTTGTAACAATCAAGATCAGGTTTGGACCCAAATCAGATCTCGCGTTTGCAGAAAGGGTCTTCGTTTCTCTAATCGCCTAATATATCCCAGCCTTCCTGCTTGGAATCTCTCCCCCTTTGGATCTCCAGTATTACTATCGCATCCAAAACCTTTTTAAAAAACGTATCTGCACTGTGTAGACCATCCTCGTTATTCATAGCACGTTCAATAAGCGGCGATGCCATCATTTGAAGCTTGACACTCTAAATTGTTAGTTCATATCCACATCGAATAGACTTAATTCTTACCAAAAGAAGTCCACTGGTCCGCATACTATCCAGTGAAAATCGTCCTATAATACGAAGCAGATTGGTGTATATCTCTTGCCGTTCATTCCAAGAGTGCGATTCCAGCTTGTAGTTGCTATCTCCAATGCTTCCAAGGCGGAATTTCACCGAATCGTGATATTCTAACAAAACACTTTTTAACCAAAGATGTGTCACAGATATATTAGATCTCTGGCAAGCAATCTGCTGTCTCCATACCTCGACATTTGTCGAGTACCACTCTTTACTTGCCGACCGAATAATTGGGAAAGTGGCTTTGTCTGTAAGTGGTGGTTCCTCTGTTGCCCCCTCTAATATCTCAGGCGGGACAGTTGAAGCAAAATCTTTGATACGCTCGAGCGCTTCGGTCGTACGCACATGTTCTAATATTATCTGCCTCTTAACATCGACATCTTTCTCCCCGTGCTGCAGATAATCTGCATCCGAGCATCGAGGATAGTCGAGACATAAATGCAATCTAGTATTTACGTTAAAAGCAGCCAACAAAGACAATCTCCCCTTTGGCTGGGGTAGAATTTCTGTCCGAGTGATGAATTCATCATCGACCTCAGCAAGTAGCATTACAGCAGGATCGATACCCAATAGTTCTCCAGAACTAAGTAAAGCTAACTCGTCAGCACCATGTTTCAATCGCTTTATAAAATTAAAGTAGTATCCAAGGCAGAGACACCTCTTCCGTAACTCAATTTCAATATTATCCAAATTGACGTAACCCTCGGGCCACTGATCAACTCTCAGGCTCTTGAGTATTGCAAAGCTTTCTTGAAAGCCAATACCTGAACGAACAAGGTCTTCATTGATATAACGATCAGCAATATTTATTAGAAATAATGCCCGAAAGTGGGTGAGAGATATCGAAGTCTCTGAAATCCAAGCGGGACTGCCTCTGATCCAGAACACCAGTTCGTAACACCGCAGAAACATTTCTTTGTACGTTTTGTAAGGTAATGAAGGATCAATCCGGCGGTAGTATAGAAACTTTCGAGGAATATTAGCGACTACAAATCCACACATAGCTATGATCATGGCAAACCATATTGGGTCGTATCGCTCGCGCTTGTTACTGAGGTCTTCGACAAAAGTGGGCCTGTGAACAAGAGGAGTTAGAGGATATAACCAATTAAGATATGTTTTTATCATGTCATTGAAGACGATACGGGAACAAAGGAGGTCAGTAGATAACGGTGGCTCCAGTTTCAGATCAATCGGCACAGAAGATGGCATTGAAGGTTCACCCGGCAGATTTGGCAAGGACGGCACTGGAAGTGGGTCTGAACTCTTACTCGATTTTTCACTCCTTGTTTGCTCTCGGCTGTGATCGGATGCTCGAAGAGTCTCACGTTGATGAAGCTGCTGATACATCAGCGATGTTCCTATATCATCAATGGAACGGAATCTCGATCGTAAGGGAGAAGTAGGTGGACCATCATAGACCGAGTCCTCATTTATTCTCTCACATGTGGAATTTGTGGTACAATTATTTAGAATGTCAGAATCTTTATTTTGCGCATGCGCCTCGCAGTTACTGTCTGGGCCCGGAGGTTGTGCCTGATCCCCACTAAACATCTTTCTTAGACCAGGATTTTTTTTCCCTAGTCCTCGTTTGCCGCGGTCTTTGTATACACACTCTGTATCGAAACGTACACAGCCCGTACATCGATCAGTGTCTATCTGAGACGGGCAGCATTTAACTTTGCGCTCACGGCACTTGACGCACGCGAGGTGTCCAATTGTTCTCCTTTTTGATAGATTTCCCCTTCGCTCTTCCATTCTCTAAGCCATATCCTCATAGCTACCAGTTATATAGCAGAGTAGTTGAAAAATCACGATACCCAGTACACAGCTCTTGCAAAACCAGAAACCAGAAAATGCTACTTTCAAGAGACTAGTTGCCAATCGATGTATCAATTTAACGAATTAATTTATGCAAATGCTAATGGCGGAAGGAAAGTTGCACTCGAGTGGTATCCTAGTTACCCCATTTCTTCATGTAGATCAACCCCACTTTTCAACCCGTATGAATTGCAGTCGAATCAAAAAAACAATCTCTCCTTGAGGGAGCATTGCTTGATAGCTCTGCCTTAGCCATATTATTGTTGTCACTCAGGATCATGCCCAATAGATGCCAGTGGTTTAGAATAACGAGAGGAGACCGTGTCAGATCTTGAAAGCGAGCTCGTCCAGAAAGAGTGTCGAGGCATTTGTCAGAATTTGTTGAAAGTGAAGGGCGTTGCACCGGTATACATCCATCAATCTATTCGATAATCTTGGACCAAGTCACAACATAACTGGGGTAGACTATCGCTGATCATTTGGCTGAACTGCGGATCCTGGCGCGAGATGTTTTAGATGATCTCCGTCCCTCTTACATATTATTATTATATGCCCCTCTTGAAATCGGCCCGAGGACATGTTTACGCTATATATACCTGATAATGTGAATAATAGTCTTTCGAACCATACAATAGCGCTCAATTGCGTAAACTTCCCCAAGATGAGTTTTGACATTTCAAATATTCCGTTCAGTACTAGCGGGTCTTACATGGCAGTCTCATACCATGAATCAGACATCGACACAGGAGCTGAAGCTGGGTTGTATTTGCGAACCGTTCATGGGACTGCCTTGATTCCTGACCGTGAGTCGTTCTTCCCAGCAGCGTTTAGGATCGTGCCACTATACCAAGGTGCTGCAGCTGAATACGCATCAGAGTTGGATCCTTGGGAATTGAAATTGGTGTTTGAGCAAGGAACAGTTTCCCTAGCATTTGCAAATGTAGATACTTTGCTCATACAAGGGGAGGGTACAGAAGTTGGGGTTCGGCTTAAACAATTTAAACATCCACCTGACTATATTCATTCAGTTCCGTACGGTGGGAGGGATTATAAGCTAATGAACTGTTCAAGCATTGGGCGTCGCTCTGTGTTGCTGAATCAAAAGGGCCCTCTGGCCGTTGAGACTGGTTGTAAACAGCCGGCGTTTTGACCTTTGCAGCCGATGGGTACGGAAGTTTCATGGCGGTAGTTCAGGACGTTCCCACTGAATCGGTGAGCAAAGTTTTTGCCTACAATTACGAAGCCTCTTTGGAAGATCGCCATAGTGAATATCTATCGTTCGCTTCAAAACTTCCTAGCACACCGAATGGCTTACAAAACGGTCGGAACCCCGCCTCTTATGTTGATTGGGTATCAATTGTCAAGAAGGCTGGCTTGTTGACTCGTGATGCGATGTTCATGTCAAAAAACTGGATGAGTGGCATTTGGAGCTGGGGTCATTGCTTTAATGCTATTGCACTCTCATATCACAACCCAAAGCTTGCCTGGGATCAGTTCACGATCATCTTCGACCATCAAGACGTGACTGGCCTGCTTCCAGATGTTATTACTGATGTCTACAAGATAACTAATTATGTAGAGCCACCAATCCATGGATGGACATTGTCGAAATTGATGGAGCGAATGAGCCTTAATATTGATCAAAAGTATGAGGCGTATGATGCTTTAGTGAAGTGGACCAATTGGTGGCTCAATTATCGAGACCGAGATGACGACAGACTGTGCGAATACCACCATGGAAATGACTCTGGCTGGGACAACTCCACGGCCCTTGATGAGTCTCCGACGATGCGCTACCTGATCTTTCAGCATATTTGGTTATACAAATGGATGTTCTAGCAGTTTTGGCACAAGAATTGGGTCGTCCAGCAGATGATGCTCACTGGAAATTGCATCAAATGCTATGCTTGACAATATGCTCAAGAAGCAGTTTGAAAATGGATATCCAAAGGCTATTACCAGTGTTTCCCACAACACAGTTGCCAATGACAGCTTGATTCTATATTTGCCTATTCTTCTAGGGGAGAGACTGCCTGAAGAAATCCGTAAGAATCTTTTGACAGTGTTGTCTAGTAAAACATTCTATATACTGAGTATGGATTCGCTACCGAGTCACCGATGAGTCCCAAATATGCTGCTGACGGATACTGGCGTGGCCCTATATGGGCTCCAAGCAGTATGCTCATCATTGATGGCCTCTCCCAGTGTGGAGAAAAAGAATTGGCTTTTGACGCAGCAAAGCGATTCTGTAAAATGTACCAGACAAGTGGATCTGCTGAGAATTTTGATGCTTTCAGTGGTGCTGGACTTCGTGATCAAGCATTCACTTGGACAGCCAGTGTATTTCTCATTTTGGCTCACGATTATCTCCTCTAGCTTTTCAGGCTCAGACTGAGCTCTGGGTGACCCTCAAATAAAGTTCACTTTTATATACTATAACAGTTATTAAGATTCAGCAGAAAACTTTGTTTCGGAACTTTACATGAAAGCTATTTCCTGGGCCAGTTCTAGAAAGGTAGATATAGTTTATACGCGAATATTATGAACACGAAAAATCTCGACTGTCTAGGATATTGGCAAAGAAATCAGCGATAAGGGATATCCGGTCTCGGTGTGTCGCACACCACCTACCCCGATCTAGATGTTTTTACAAACTTTGTAGGTAAACTGGATAAAGGTTTAAATTGACTTCGGTCTTGGAATTCTCTAATATTGTAGTATCAGCTCTCATTGTACTAGCGATATAATTATTCATCTTGACAGCATGTAAAATTGATAAAAACAAAACCTCTCTGTCAATATGCACAAATGTATCAGCCGTAACTAACTAGTTCCTATCATGGGGATATACGAGACCGTTATCCGCTCGAATGCGATCCATCAAACGTAACATATACAAACTCTCATGCCATGGCATTGTACAAGACTCCAACTTCCCTTGTGAAATGCACTCGTACACCTCATCCTGCTCATATGAGAATCCTGCGCCGTCGGATTCGAAAGGCTCCTCGTGCTCAGTTCCATCGATATCCTGAATTATGATATTAGATGGTCTAGAAGCTCCCTCCGTAAGGAAGAGCCTTCTACCGTTATCACCATCTACACGGATACATCGATATTGACTGCGAAGTAAGTGAGAACTTCGACAAATGGCCGTCGCATCCAAGTCCGAGTAAGAGAATACAACAGTAGTAGTCTCGTCGCAAGGACTTCGCCTACAAAACTGCATGGATGACTGTATCTTAGGCTCGCTTCTGTTTTCCGGATGTAAACCAAACAGCAGCCGGGCCCAAGTGAGAGTATAAACACCTAAGTTAAGTAAGGAGCCTGCGCCCATTTGGGGATCTAAGAACTTATCAGACAGAGATATTGTTTCCAGGTTTTTGTCTCTACCAAATTCTGCAAACATAAATTTGATGTTACCGCAAACTTTATCTTCAAATAAAAGCTTCCGGACCTTGTGTGTGCCGGGCATAAAGCGAGTCCAAACTCCGTCGAGAAGAAAGAGATTTCTAGCCTTGGCTAGTACCATCAGCTCTTCGGCCTCGCTGGAATTTATAGTAAAGCACTTCTCACATAACACGTGCTTATCAGCTTCGAGGCATAGCTTCACATCACGGTAATGTCGACCATTTGGAGTGGCTACGTATATGATATCAACATTTGGGTCTGTCACGAGCTCCTCATAGCTTCCATATGCTGTCGGCGAAGATTTTTTGCAAGTCTTTAAAATAAAATTCTGTGCAGACTTCAAAGAACTCGATGAACCTACTGCTGCAACACAATGCGGGAACCGGCGTACGCTGCTGGGATTCTCAATGTCGTAAACAAATTTCTCGGCAATGCCACCCGTAGCAAGGATTCCCCAACGTAAGACCATTGCAGTCATGATCGACTTCGCTAATCTGAGAAAAATTATGGGAAATCTACTCAGATAGTTGGACGGCCGACTCCATATATACTACATTAGAGTCAGTTGTGATATTCCAAGTGTGGGGTAGGCGGGCGCCGGCCCGCAAGCGGGGCCGGCTCGTTGAGTTACACTTCGTTGGCTGGATGGCTTCACCGCGCGCGGAGTACCCATCGTCAATAACTTTTGCAGCTAGAATTTATCTATCGTTTTTCAGGTCAGAATTAAGGAATGATTATAATGAAGTGCTAAGTAATTAGCTCTTTTCAGCAGCCTGCACGCTATGGGATAAGTCTTTCTTTTTCTTATGCAAATCTGCTGCAAGCCGGTGCATTTTCCCCCCGGACTGCGATCCGAAATATAGTAGTAAATGGCACTTCTCTTTATCTTGCCCATTAGAATTCACTACAATGACACGGGTGGCAGACATTCTTGTGGAGTACCACCAGAAGCGTGATACGATTGGGATTGGAGAGTCCAAGCCGCGACTGTCATGGAAGATCGTTGACACCACCAACGGCTGGATCCAAAAGCAGTACGAGCTCCTGATCCAAGAAGAGGGCAATAGAGAACTTTACAGGGGTGTGACTGAATCTTCTCAATCCACGTTTGTTCAATGGCCTGCACAGCCGTTGCTATCTCGGCAGAGAGTTGAGGTTTCTGTTAGAGTCCAAGGGGAGTCCGACAGCGAATGGTCTGAGTGGAGCAAAGCTCTGCCCATCGAAACAGCATTGCTCAAGCATACGGATTTTGCCGCCAAGTTCATTGCAGCCTCAGAACCCAAGACATTGCGAGAAGTTCTTTTTCGTAGAGAGTTTGACATCAAGAAAGGAAATATATCTCGAGCGCGGCTCTATAGCACGGCTAAAGGAGTATATGAAGTTGAGATCAATGGCAGGCGACTGGGAGATGAGATGCTTAGCCCAGGATGGACTTCATACACACATAGAATCATTCAGAGAACAGACGATATACGAGATCTACTCAATGCTGGGTGTACAAATGCAATTGGCATTCGTGTTGCCGATGGATGGTTCTCTGGCTTGATTGGGTTCGAGGGAGGTGTGACAAATGTATATGGGGACGTCAATATGGTACTCGCTCAGCTTGAGGTGACATACGATGACGGCTCGGTTGATATTCTTCACACTGACGATTCGTGGACTTGGATCAACGGTCCTGTTCTGTCTGCCTCCTTATATAACGGGGAGACATATGATGCTACCAAGGAGATTGTGGGATGGTCCACTGCAGGGCCAAATGATGCTGAATGGATTATAGTGAACGAGCACCTAATCGATGTAGCGGTTGAACCGCCGGTCGGTGCACCTATTAGATGTACAGAGACTATCAAGCCAGTTGATATCTTCAAGTCAGATTCTGGCAAAGTTATTGTCGACTTTGGACAGAACTTGGCTGGTGTTGTACATTTGAAAAGAGTCCTTGGCCACACTGGTCACAAGATTACTATCTACCATGCCGAGGTAATGGAGAACGGTGAGCTAGGGAGGCGACCGCTGAGAACTGCGAAGAATATGGACGAATACGTACTTAAAGGTGATAATGAGGGCGAGGAATGGACTCCACGATATGTGTACCACGGATTTCGATACATCCAGCTCGACAATTGGCCAGATGAATTGACTTTAGACTCTGTCGAAGCACTTGTGTGGCACAGCGACTTTGCAAAGACTGGATGGTTTGAATGCTCGCACGAGTTGTTGAACAAGCTTCACCAGAATGTTTGCTGGAGCATGCGCGGCAACTTTATGTCCCTACCAACAGATTGTCCTCAGCGAGATGAGCGTCTTGGCTGGACAGGTGATATTCAGCTTTTCGGGTCGACAGCGAACTATTTATACCAGTGCCAGGGTCTACTCCAAAATTGGCTTATTGATCTTGCCGATGAGCAAAACGAACATGGAATACCGCCAATCGTATGCCCAGGCATTACTCATAAGTACAAAAACTTCTGGGGTGACAATGGGATTGCAGCTTGGCATGATGCTGCCATCATTGTCCCGTGGCAAATCTATCAGCAGACAGGTGATCTCAAAATTTTGGATGTGCGATACGAGAGCATGACAGGCTGGCTCAAACGAATTCCGAGGGATGTCGACGAACTCTTGTGGGACCCCAAGAGCTATCAATTAGGCGACTGGCTCGACCCGGATGCTCCTCCAGAGATGGCAAATAAAACCAAAACGGATCCATATTTGGTTGCCAATGCGTACCTGATCCAATCGACCGAGATTGTTGCTAGAATTGCAAAACTGCTAGGAAAGAGGAAGGACGCAGAAAAGTATGATCAGCAAGCCAAGTCACTTCGAAAAGCATTTCAAGATGGATACTTGACTGCTTTGGGACGTGTTGCCAGTTACTCACAAACAGGCTATGCTCTCGCCATAATGTTTCGCCTTCTGGATGGGGCAGATGGATCCATGTGGCAAGAGAACAGTCCGAAGCGTCTCAAGGTGGCTGGTGACGTTCTTGAAGAGATTGTTAAGGTGGACAACTTCCAGATTGGTACTGGATTTGTTGGAACGCCGCTTATCTGTGACGCTCTAGTCAGGACGGCTCACTCAGACCACGCGTTTAAGATGCTTTTGAACGAGAAAAGTCCATCATGGCTTTTCCCAATAACCATGGGGGCTACAACAACGTGGGAGCGCTGGGATAGCATGCTTCCGAATGGCGAGATTAATCCCGGCGAAATGACCTCTTTCAATCACTATGCGTTCGGAGCGGTTGCAGACTGGATGCATCGGGCTATAGGTGGTTTGCAAGCTACAGCTCCAGGCTGGAAGGAGATACTTGTCAAACCTCTTCTTGGCGGTGATATTACATATGCTACTACCACGCATGATTCCATGTTTGGCAAGATTTCGTCTAGCTGGAAGCTTGAACGGTCAAACTTCTACCTCAATGTTATCATCCCTGCAAATGTCAGCGCTGTGGTCGAGCTTCCCGATGGTAAAAAGCATTATGTTGGCTCCGGTAGATATACTTTCACTGCTACTATTGGCTAAATCTACGACTCGTTCGCGTGTAGAAGGTGGTCGTCTGTTGGATGATCCCTAACGGCGAGGGACCCCAACTGTTCGGAGTAAGCAGACAGCGTTTATGTAAACTGGACCAAATGGTTCATGATTAATTTCGATTATTTAATGTCAAAGTGAATGAAAATTTGAAATTCCGTGTCGGCAATGTGTGGGGTAAGCGGGACCCTGCATGATAACAATAAGCTTCATGCAGAAATTGAAACAATCAAGCTTCCGTTTTACTGACGGGTATGTGAGTGCATAATCAGAAAAACTGTCATCAATTCCGTATAGTCAGTGGCTTGGAAAGAACCGCAGAGACGCTAATCAATCCTTCTGCATACTACATTCGCATCTTCTCCTGTTCGCGACGTAAGAGATCTCTAAGGGAGGCAATGAAGAGCCAAAAATTTGTTGGCCCATTCTTTCGCTTAACCTTACTTTGATTTTTAAGTTTCATTACTTGTTGGGCTACATTATATTTTAGACTTACTTTGCGAACATATTCTGATTTGATTTCTACGTAACTCGCAAATTTTCATATATGCATGTAATGCTGATCATAATAGAGGAATTGACTAGGCGTCCGAATCGCTGTGACGGAGAAAGGAGTTCAAAATCAATCCGTCCCAACAACACGCATTTAATTGAGAGAGAGTATTTGCATATGAACTCTTACCAGATTTGGCTAAAGAATCTACCTTATTTCAAACTAAGCTATGAGTGATATCTGGTATGTGTCACAATTCATAACTTTCAGACAACTGATCTACCGCAGCTGATAGCATAGAATCGTAGATAACGTTATACATTGCTTTATTTTTCCGCATAGATAACATTGTGTCATTCTGGAAGTAGCTGCGAACAAGAAACCAAAGAGTTTCCGCAGAAGAGATTGAGGAAGAGTCATATTAATGAAAAGAGATCTAACCCCGTGGATACTCTCATCTTCCATGCGGATCGAGATTTTGCCAATGATGCTAGTTCTCAGGCAAATTTCATGCAAACCGGACGGCCGAAACTGTGATCGTCAACCTGCGCATAAGCTGGATCAGCTTGCATTGGACGATGGGCACGCCCGTGGGTGGAATACCTGGTAGATTTACTCCATAGCTATAGCGTGATTTTACCGCAATAGCTAATGCCAGTCTTACAGCGATTGTAAGCAGTAAGTAGCAGCCACGGGAATTTCGTGAGACACCTTTGCCTAAGAGTAGTTCTCCATGCTATTGCATTTCTACAAATGTTGTATTTTGCACATCTAACTATAGCTGAACTCCTGATCAGCACTCTTCCGTGAAATGTCGTGAAGTAAACCAAGCTGGAGTGCGGGGTAGGTCATAATAAGGAAAACAGACGATCCATCCTCAGCTTTTTTACTTGTTGCGGCAAGGATCACACGCGTAAACTCACCTTTCCCCAGGTTTATCATCTTTTTACATGCCGGCATGAACATAATAACTTAATGAGGGGAAATGGGCCGTGGTTCGCAACATATGTTAGTATATATACCTGTATCCTTGCTCCTAAACAGAGAGCAATATCTCAGATTGAACAGGCGAGATGGAAGTGAAGACACCATTGCAGCATATAGAAAAGATCGAAGAGGTGAATCCACAATCACCTAATGCACTTCGATCTGCTCTAGGTGAGCTGTCTCCAAAGGTCCTCGAGGAGGTCGCTCCTAACGGCGGGGCAGAATACATCTTAGGCAAAATCGAGGAAATGTCAGATGAAGATGCTCTTCAAATAGTCAATGAGGCTATACCATTTCATCAGGATGATTGGAACTTTCCGCTTGCAACAATGCAAAAGTTAAAGATGCTTGTCCGTGGACCCGAAGCGTGTGGCACTGACAAACTATCGTATAGCGTTGATCTCAGACTGCAAGCTTGCCTTCTTGTCTATTCGTCGCCATATCCAGAGGTGAGATCGATTATGGACAATGATGATGATCCCAACATTCCAGTAGAAACTTTCAGAGCTTACGTTCTTGGATTAGTTTGGACTAGCATAGGTGCTGGAGTGAACACATTCTTCAACTCCAGATTCCCAGGAATAAGCATTTCCGCAAGTGTTGTTCAGATTTTTGTGTATCCGTGCGGTATGTTCTTAGCTCTGGTATTACCAGACTGGGGTTTTACCGTAGCAGGGACAAGACACAGTCTTAATCCAGGACCCTGGTCATTCAAGGAACAGATGTTTTCAACTATTGTATTCAGTGCTGGAATGAGCTCTTTCCAAGCATACTCTATGATCATGGTACAAAAGCTCGATGTATTCTACGGAGACCACTGGGTATCTTTCGGCTACCAAATTTTGGTTACACTTTTTTTCCAGTTCATGGGAATTGGATTGGCCGGTATCTTTAGAAGAATTGTCGTATATCCTGTGAAGGCTATTTGGCCGAGCAGCCTCTACACCATAGCGATGAATCGTGCACTTATGTCCCACCATTTGGGAGAAAGCGTCCATGGATGGAAAATGTCTCGATATAACTTCTTCTTTGTCGTGTTTATCGGTGGATTTATCTACTACTGGCTCCCAGGCTATCTCTTCACAGCTCTTAGTACATTCAATTGGATGACATGGATAGCACCACAGAATTATGATCTCGCTGTTATAACTGGCTCCGAGAATGGACTGGGCATCAATCCGTGGACGACATTCGATTGGAATGTCGCAACTGCCGCCTTTCCGTCTTTGACAAGCCCCTTCTTCCAAATCGCACACCGATTTGCCGGAACGGTGATTGGCGTCATGATAATTATCGGTATATTTTACTCAAACTACAAGTATACTGGTTACCTGCCGCCAAACTCCAATTCTCTATTTACCAATGATGGAGGCTTATATAACGTGTCACGAGTGACAGTGAATAACCTTCTGAACGAAGAGAAATACCAGAGTTACTCTCCCCCATTCCTTTCAGCAGGAAAGCTTGTCCAAGCAGGAGCCAGTTTCGTTGTCTATCCCATGTACTTCATATATATGATGTACGATCAGTGGGCAATTATCAAAGATGGTTTTGTCGACTTGTATCGTGGACTCTTCAAGAAGCTAAGCAGCTACTCCGACAGACAAGATATCCATTCTCGCAACATGTCTAAGTATCCAGAGGCCCCAGACTGGTGGTTTATTGTTGTGTTCATTTTAACTCTAATAATTGCTATTGTTTGCGTGGAGATATATCCGTTGAACGTCCCTGTATGGTTTCTGTTTGTTATCATTGGTCTGAGTTTGGTGTTTATGGCTCCTCTTCTTATTCTTCAAGCCGTCACAGGTTGCAATTTCGGTCTTCTCTACTTGATGATAATCGTAGCTGGATATTGCCTTCCGGGAAATGCTAATGCGCAGATGATGGCTAGTCTTCTTGGCGGGTGGTCCATAGATGGAACAACAGACAGCTATGTGTCGATGCAAAAAATCGGACATTACTCATGTATCCCTCCAAGAGCAATTTTCCGCGGACAAATGTTGGCTACGTTAGTCACGTCGTTTGTGGCCGTCGGAATTGAAGACTGGTCTATGACCCATATCGCAGATTTATGCTCACCAGACCAGCCTCAAAAGTTTAGCTGTCAAGCCGGCGCAGATGCAACTTTCTCGAGTTCAGTAGTATGGGGACTTATAGGACCCAAGCGAATCTTTGCTGGAGAGTACCCAGTATTTAAATACTGCTTCCTGATCGGATTTCTCTTTGGTCTCATGTACGTGATGCTACAATGGTATTGCTCGCGATATGGTGAAGGAATCATGGAATCAGCCAGGACAAAACTCAGACCAAGAACCTTTGAATACGTGCAGAGATTTGTCTTTATGCCCGTTGCCTCTCTGAGGTGGTTCAACCCAGTCTTGATCCTCGTTGGAATGCAGGATTTGTGTCCAGTCAATATGTCCTATTGTATACCCGGCTTTCTACTGTGCTACCTCTTCATGTACCACATCAAGAATCGCTATTTGGCATGGTGGGAGACCTACAACTACGTACTGGCAGCTGCGATGTATGCGGGAGTGGCATTTTGCAGTATAATCATATTTTTCGCTGTCCAGTACCATTCCAAGCCGTTGAAATGGTGGGGTAACACTGTGTCGAGCGCAGGCGTTGATGCAAGCTTGACTGGGTATCTTACTATACCACCTCAAGGATACTTTGGTCCATCGCCTGGCCATTACCCGTAATGCTTTCTCATTACGGCGACTCGCTGTTCATGCCTACCACTGAGCCGATCATTTCTTAAGTCTGAGGTAAATAGTTCAATGTCAGCTTAAATTTCCAAGTTAACCGTAGACTCTCAAGCCAGCTATTGGGGTGAAATGGGTGACAATGGACAACTCCTTCGGTTCAACATCGCATCATCAGGCTGATCTGCTTGTCCAAATGTGTGGTGCGGGCAGAGTTTACTGCTGCCTACTCGGCTGTATCTTGTTTTGACAATTTTATTTATTTCAGAGACGAACTGTTGAGAAAGTCTCGATTTTGTTTGATGGCTCTTATGCCATGGAGGAGAATCGCGACGCGACAATTCATGCCGAAGGAATCTTGATGAAAAAGTTCTAGTCATAATAATGTTCTACTGATGTAGTCAGTTTTTGTGAGACAATGATTTGCTGTCTTCTATTTATTAGTTATTGAACATCTTCTCGACTCACTTCCGTCTCAAAAATTTCTATCCAGCTTTCATCGCTTTTCAGCTCGTTGAGCTTTATGACAAATTACAATTTTCACTGTATCACGCTCCACACTGCTTTCTCAGTCGATGGTGGAGGGTGACGGCTGCAATGAAAGAGTGAACCGTTATAAAAACAATGGTCATGGTGATGATGAAGGTGATGGTTTAAGGCAGGCATTCAGTGTATTCTTCAGAAGCATACGGTCCATGGGATCTCTTTCCTTGTTAATTTCAGCTCACAGAGTCATACTTGGGAAGAATATACAAATATTCTTCAAAACGCTACAAGGAGTCTTTGCATTACCGATATTGATAAGTTACATGTTTGATGGGATATCATAAAAAGCATCTTAATAGTAGCTACTTGAATACTAATATAAATAACATGCATGCTCGAAGCTAAACAGGAGCAACGTCACTTTTATCTTCCCAACTGAAAATATAATCAAGTTCGTTGATATTAGAAAGTTCTTCTATAGATTTGAAGTCAGAAAGTTGAAAAGAAGGAGAAGCGATGTCAATATCGTGCTTATCAGAATCTTGGTCCGACTCGTGGTCATCGATCCAGCGAGCCCCCATGTCGACGAGCAAGTCAGCAACAGGAGGAGAAGTCAATGATGCATTTCCATTATAAGGTTCGTCGTCATCAAAGAACACCGCTTTTCGGGCATCGATTTCAGACTTGGAGTCCTTTGAGGCTTCCAATCGCTGAGCAAATTTGGCTGCAAGGTTGTTTTTTTCAGTGCCATTGGCTGTCCAGCGACTAGCCATGATCTTGAGAGAATCCACCACTGAGTGAAAATTACGAGCAATTTCTTCTGAAGAGTTCCCTCGAAGTAGGTTAGCCAGTAGCGTTCTACCCGCTATAAATGCACAAAAACAGAACTGCGGTGCTGCGACTATCTTGACGCGTCGAAGAAACTGCTCAGTAATAGTTGCAATCTCAATTGCAGTGGAAATGCATATTTGCACGGATTGTCTCCATCGGCCAAGTAGAAGTAGTTCAACAGGAGGATAGGCCAAGTTATGGTGTAACAGCAATACGCTGGTGTCATGACTTACATGGGCAAGAACCAAGTTTTCATCAAGACCCCGCGCTGTCGGTCTTAGAGATTTCCATTTCTCGGGCAATGCTGCTTTCCAT
This sequence comes from Spencermartinsiella ligniputridi, assembly GCA_030583385.1. Taxonomy (NCBI): domain Eukaryota; kingdom Fungi; phylum Ascomycota; class Dipodascomycetes; order Dipodascales; family Trichomonascaceae; genus Spencermartinsiella; species Spencermartinsiella ligniputridi. The sequence continues at coordinate 42,734 of JAJMIC010000035.1, forward strand.
CTCACCAACATACCATTAAGGCTCATGAACTTGCTCAGCCATGAATTTAGATCACTTAGAGTGCCAACTGAAAGGGATTCGTGCAGCAGAAATGAAACAACTCTTGAAAGACCTTCTGTAGCTTCAACAAGATAAGAGTATCCTCCCAAAGCGTCCTCATCTTCGTCATCACCAGAATCTATAGCTGCGATCTCAGTTTCGGAAATGCGAAAGTATCTGGTCCTTTTGTTGTCATTGTGGGCAAAATTGAGACCCTCCATCGGCAGTCTTCTCCGAATCTGACTACTCATCATGCTAGTATTCCAGCCAGTGGTGGTGGAACAAAATCGGTCCATTAAAAACACTGCCCAGAAAATCCGTCTGCGAGACTCCATCTCTGCAGCACTGGCGGACGGCTTTAGAAATCCAATCCGGTTCAACAAATGGTTCTTTTCAATTTCATCCTCTTCACATGCGAGGCCCAGCTGTTCTATGATTCTTGTGGCAGACGATACAATCGACCAGCTTCTGGGACCTCTCCCAGAGCCAGTCGTTTCAAATGCTAAAATAATAGATGCCTGCAGAGACTCTACCGAGAAACGGTCCATAGAGGAAAGCACAACCGAGTTTCGACATTCGGTAGAATAATAAAACTGCTCCTTCTCGGGCATCTTGACAAACTTGATAGTAACTGATACTATAGCCTGTAGCACGATAATCGGAGGATTCGATGAGTTTTGAACCATCTCGGCAAACGACACATGAAGTATAGGTATCCATGGATGAATCTGATCAAAATACATATCCAATAAATGATTAAGGAGCTCTTTGGGAGGAAGATGATTATTATTGTTATTGCTTTCACTGGCAGAGAAAGCTGGCGGGGTCATCGATGCAGGGTTTTCGAACTGAGAGAATGCGGTGGTAGTCTCACCGCTCCGCCGTCTTGTTCGTTTCAGAACATTTGCTTCGTTACCTAGCAGCATTCCTTCAAGCTGGTTTACTTTGTGATATAGCCCCTCAAGCCTTTCCACACGCCGACCAAGTTCACTGAACTGTTCGTCTTTACTGACACTCTTCAAACCTTCATAGCTACACGCGAGACCCAATTTTTGACATCTTCTGCAAGGATTTCCACGCGAGCACTTTCGCTTCCGTTTCCTACAATGAATGCAAGCTGGTATTCGTGTTTCCGCATCCATTCTAGAGGACTATGGCAGTACGTAACTAACGGAAACAGAATAAGACGATGTTAAGAGATATCATGTGATCGTCAGTTTACTACCCCACATCGCCCATTATATATCCACTGAGCATTGGAACTAGTCGGTGACAGGAGCAGTACAGATGGGGCGCATATGGTCAAATAAAAGGACAATTATTTGTTATAGTATTTTTTTTTATGACGAAATTAATTTTGCTGTAACCAAAGATCGGCACTGGATCTCGAATTCGGAGATTGTATGACACTAGGATTGACTTTATGATGCCAGGTAACAGCAGGCACTCGCGAGTAAGCGCCAGTTTTGAAGTATCATAATTGCCATTCTATGGGATTTCAGACCATAATTCGCGCACTTCTGTTTCAGTCGAGGGACTTTCTCTTGTTTTAGGGCCGGGACACCCCGGTTATTCAGCAATTGCGGAGAGAGCGCTCAAAGCGGCCCGCTCTTCCGCTCTCCGCTCATCTCTGATTACTATTTATCGGGAAAGTTCGAAGGAAAGAGAATTTATTGTAACTATTGTCATATCCACTTTATTTCAAATGACCGTTGCAGAAATTCAGATCTCAGATATAAAAAATATAGTTAAAGCAGTTTTGGATGATCGACTGCTTGAGAAAATCATCAAGGTCGCGGAACGAAATCCTCCTACGCCAGATAGCTTCCCGCATATCACTCTACCAGGCAAATATGACTATCAATATTATCCTTTGGAATTCTGGACGTCAGGATTCTTCCCCGGATCCATCTGGGCTGTCTATGAACGGTCACTAAAAAGGCAACTTCCTTTTTCTAGGCAATATCTTCTGCGACAAGCTACCAAGTGGTCTCATAAACTTAAATCTCATAAGGACAATGCCAGTACACATGATTTGGGATTTCTGATCATGCCCTCCTATCAACGCGAGTACGATCTGAGTGGCACAAAACAAACTGCAGATGTGATTGTACAAGCAGCCAAATCGCTCTCGACCCGATGGTCGGAAGCGTCTCAGACATTTAAATCGTGGGATGTTTCCATTACAAGTAGTTATGAATTCTCCAATCCCAAAAGTGATGTACTTGTGATTATTGACAATATGATGAATTTGGACCTGCTCTACAAAGCCAGTATCATCACCAATGATGACAGTTATGCCAAGCTAGCAACCATCCACGCCGAGACCACCGCCAAACATCATGTTAGAGAGGATTTCTCTACCTACCACTTGGTAGTATTTGACGCGGAGACGGGGAAACGAAAAGTTGGCCTCACGCATCAGGGGTATGACCACGAGTCTACTTGGAGCCGAGGACAGGCTTGGGCATTGTATGGCTTTGCCTCAGTCTATCAGTACACTAAGGAAGAAAAATTTCTGATACTTGCCAAAAAACTTGCAGATTACTTCATTGCTCGAACAGAAGATGGAATTGTTTACTGGGACTTCGATGCTCCTCGTCCTTGTGCGTGGGATACTTCGGCGGCAATGGTGGCCGCCTCTGGAATGCTATTAATTTGCCAATTGGAAAACAGTCATGAATATCTGAAACCTGCTTTGAATCTCCTTGCCACCATTCTCGAAGGTGCTTCAGCCCCTCCTGATGGTGACGTAATTCTAGATAAGGCAACTATTGCAAATTATCGATTCAAGAAGGATTCAAGAACAAACCATGGGCTGGTATATGCCGATTATTATTTTATCGAAGCGGGAAATCGTCTCATAGACTTAAATTTGGCAGATTAAAACATGTACGAGGATATTCGCATTCATCTACTGTTTATATCCTAGTTGATGTCTCACCGCTGCTCCCACTTGGAGTTTTAGTAGAAGAGCAGGTTCTAATTAAATACAATATAAAAGTCAGAAATACTATCCCGCGTCGCCATAGTTGAAAAACTTACAATTTATTTAGTATAACAATCGTTAAATGATTAAAACAATACCTAAAATATATTGGAATTTTGGAAAGGAGATGATTTTATCAGCATTCTAAACCCAGGGACACTTCTAGCGTAATTCTGTATCTGTTGGTTTGCCGTCGGGATGTGTTACCCTGTTTGAATGGGGATGGTAGACTGCTTGTGAGACAACAGGACCCGAATCTTTCCCCCTATTTCCGCAACAAACAATTTAGAAGTTTCGTCAGCAAGATTTGATGTTTCTTCTAGTTTTCAAATTACTACTTATATCTACTTGACTTATGCGGCTGAAATCTATGTATTCATATGCGAGATCCCGCTGTTATCCCGCTGATCTACGATGACAGTGTATCTGAGTGTTGTTGGCTTACAGAGCTAGGATTGCTATATTTGGCATATAGTGTGGTTTACTGTTGTATATCTCTCATATTCGCTACTGGTTAGATCCGGTAAATGGGTCCTTGATAGTGACGATATGTGGACAACAGATTGATGTCACATTGTGTGGGATGTTTGAAATTTTTTTAATAATAGGCGTTGATGAAGTCGAGCAATGTTTCTATGACATGCATATGGCCAACACAACTTGGTTAGTAGACTACTCTTGAGTTATGTCCGAGCAAAGCAATTTGTTAACAAATATTTGGAACAATATCATCCACGAGTGACGGCGTGGTCGAAGCACGGACTATGCATGCAAAGTCGATCTTACTCAATCTGTAACAACATTAGCAAACTCATATTCACAATACTCACATAAGCCAAACAGCATGTCAAATTCAATTCTATAGCCCGAAGTTGATCGTCTCCTTTACTTTTCAACAGTAGATCTTTGACATATGGGACTACACTACACGGGAGATAACGTGCTTGAAACTATCCTACTAGATCATGATGGTATTTGCCATTTTCGGGTCAAACCTCCTCCGCGAGTTAATCAATGACTTATACCATTGGGTCTGGCCAGTTCTTCTCATCAGAGTTGCTGCCCAACACCTCAACTACCACCTTTCGCTGCTCATCTTGTCGGACTCCCCAACGTGGCCAGCGGGATAGCGGGCCGCTCGGTGGAGACTGGCTCCGAGCATTGTATAGCTGGTAGGAACGCTCTAAAGTAGGTTCTGGATGCCAGTGCTTCATATGGATCAAGCATAGCGGTACTTGTTATCTTTTTTCGGCCCAAAGTCCGTGAGTCTTTCTGTGATCCTCTGGCACGATCGCCGCGGGGCTACGTGATAATCGTATGGTTTGAATCTAACCTACTTTAAATAGAATGGAAAGGGAGCATGGCCCTGTAATATATCTTTCTGTTTTCCAGTTATTGAATCCAAATACCTTGAATAACTTACTACAATGACTGATATATCGATTGTGCGACTTGCTTCAGACAATATCCGCCTTGGGTTTGATTCTGAGACTGGATGCCTCGTAGAATTTGATGTTTTCGATGGTGAATGGCAAGTGATTGGCCGCCAGAATCTGGGAAGATCACTACGATTGCTGGTCCCACTCCCGGACCGTCGAACGAATGAAATCTCCGGCGAGAAACAGCATGTATCTGAAATCGAAGTCTCTGAAGATGGTCTTACCCTTCATCTCAGATGGCAGAGGCTCCATTCCGAGAATGGAATCGATCATGACATTGAGATAAATGCAACTGTATCGCTTAATAATTCTGGAGCCGTTTTTAACATGGATATTGACAACCGCACTGATCTGATAATTGAAAACGTCTATTGGCCATGTCTAGGGGAGGTGCAACCTCCAAGCAAATGCGAAGAGTTTGTTAGTAGCAGTCATTATTATGGTACGACTATTCGGCGTCAGATGTGGCCGAAGTTTGAAAATCTGCCCGGGTATTATGGCACGGAATGTCCAACCATTGGTGGCGGAGACGGACTTTACGCTGCAAACCCTTCCACACCCTTTATTCTACTGGAAGGAGCAAATTGTGGGCTCTACGTGGGTGTTGATGACGGCAGCTCAGAGCTGGTTACGTGGTATGCCGACTTGTACCCCGGCTATGCCGAGTCTATAACATCATCTGTTCCACAGTCTGCAACGATTGGCGGAAAGGACATCGCCATTCGATTCAATGCTGTGCACCTTCCTTATGTTGCAGCACACTCTAAACAGAGTCTTTGCCCGATACGTGTACAGGGGTATCATGGCGACTGGCACGACGGCGCCAATATCTACAGGACACGGGGTAAAGGTTGGACAACTTTAGCGACGACACCGGCTTGGATCAACGATCCACACTGTTGGCAAATGGTGCAGCTCAACTCACCCGAAGACGAGCGACGCTACAGGTTCACAGACATCCCCAATATCGCTCGGGAGTGTGCTCAACATGGGGTCAGAGCTATCCAGCTCGTTGGCTGGGCGGACGGTGGGCAAGACCAGAACAATCCGTCTCACTCTTCCGATTCGAAGCTGGGAAGTCCGGAAGAGTTCAAGAATGCTATACGGGAATGTCAACTTCTTGGTGTCAAAATAATTTTATTCTGCAAATTTACATGGGCCGACAGGGCGACTGAGCGCTTCCGCAACGAATTGATATCGTCTGCGATTAAAGACCCCTATGGCGATTACTACGTCTATCCAGGGTATCGATATAAAACTGTCACTCAGCTGTTAGATATAAATACAAAGCGCCTTATTCCCATGTGCTTTAACGACAGAAAATACATAAAGGTCGCAGAGGAAGAGTTTGAAAAAGTCCTGGCTCTTGAAGCAGACGGGATGCTCTTTGACGAATGTCAGCACCACGGGCAGTCTCTTGCTTGCTTTGATACATCTCATGGCCATCGTTATGGCGAGCCCACATATAGCAATGATACCGGATTTGCTCGTAGTTTGCGATCTTTAGCAAACGGAATGAATGAGGACTTCCTCATTGCTGGAGAAGCACCTTATGACGATGAGCTTAATATCTATCAGCTATTTTATTTTCGCAGCGAAGATATTAATCACATACCGATGATGCGGTACCTCCATCCTGATGTAGCCTTTATGACTGCCGTGACGGGATTTGACGACCGAAACATGATTAATCAGTGTTTGCTTTACCGTTACATTGTAAGCTACGAACCGTACAACTTCAAAGGCGGCCTTTCGGATATGCCTTTGACAGTACAATATGGACGTAAAATGGAAGAGGCACGGAAGGAGTTACGGAGATGGTTCTGGGACGGTTCTTTCCAAGACACTGTGGGAGCTCGAGTAATTGATGCTGAAAGCAACAAACTCCATAAGCCATACTCGGTTTATCGTCATGTTGATACGAAAGGTACTGGCATTATTATAGCTAACTATGAGACAGAAAAGGGTATCTCAGTACATATATCTGTGGCAAGTGGAATCAGCAACCTGCAGTATCGTACCATAGATTCTGCTGAGCTACATCTCGTTTCCGATGGGGTATGGATCCCACCTCGTTCAGCTGTGATGGTTTTTCCAAGAGCCTCGGAAACGGAAACGGCTGTTGATGAAACGATTTAGTAAGTAAAATTACTGATCCAACAAACGGAATACGGGCACTGAGAATAGATGCTCATTGGAATGGATTGACTGTGAAACCGTCAGATATCGTATCATTTATAGAAGTAGTTTTATTGCTATTAATAAACATCTTTTCAAAGTTCTAAAATAACGCAACTACATAAAATTGTTACTATCACTACAATTACAAGGCGCTAATTTCACATGTTGATCTTTTGCTTCACCTTCTACTTTGTTCGCGGGAGTAGCGGGCCGCCTCGCTGAACTAAGTAGGTCGATTTACATAGATATACAATGGATGTTTTCTGGTGATGTATTCATAATTTCCAATGGATTACTTGAAACTGTATGAAGGGCTCCAGGCTGGTACTCGTGCTGGGGTATCTGGACCCAATCTCATTAATTCGTTGGTAGACTCAAAGGCTGTGGAGAGGATCAAGCACTCCAAGCATTTGGCAGGGAGTCTCAAGGAACTGCGGGAACAGTCCAAGATGTATCATGATACTGATGTAAAAGTCCTTCCTTTCACGCTCTTTAAAATGTTTGAAGAGAGTGATGACCGGGCGTCCTACGAAAATGAATACTTTCAGCGTAGAAAATGTCTCTTAACTTTGGCTATGAGTGCGTGGCTATGGGGGAAGCAGGTGGATATCAATTGTCTGGAAGAGGTCATTTGGGCTATGTGCGATGACTATACATGGAGCCTGCCTGCTCATATTCCAAAGAGCCTGTCGATTTATTGCAATGTAACGCCAATCAGTGGTCATCCCCAGCTGGAATCTACAAAGTCTTTTGAGAGTGCGTTAAACTTGGATCTATTTGCTTGCGAGACAGGATTTGCTCTTGCCGAAGTGTGTGCTTTGCTTGAGGACAAACTGACTCCGATCATAGTGGAAAGAGCTCGACGACAAATTGACCGCAGAGTGATCCAAAGCTATTTGAATCAGCAGACTATTCAACAATGGGAGCTCCTCAATAACAATTGGTGTGCAGTGTGTGCTGGAAGCGTAGGAGGAGCCGCCCTGTATTGCATCAAGGAGGACTTGAGTCTGGTCGACATTATTCGCAGGCTAATGCCAGCTTTCGAAAGATTCATTAACTCATTTGGCGCAGACGGAAGCTGCACGGAAGGATTATACTGGAGCTATGGAATAAGCTTCTATACTGCTTTTGCCGATTTGCTGAAGCGCCGTACTGTAGGGGTCATTGAAATTTTGGACAACAAGCGCTTCGAAGCAGTTGCTCAGTTCCAACAGCACTGCTACTTTCCTAAAGGTGCAACACTGACCTTTTCAGATGCCGAAAGAATTGACAAGTTTAGGACTGGTCTTTCCTGTTATTTTGCGGAGAAGTTTGATTCTGTCACGATCCCACCATTGGAATCGATTATGAGCATTTTATATACCAAAACATGCAACTTTGCTCCTTCATTTCGAGATTTGTTATGGACGAATGATACGACGTTGGAGATAAAATCCAAATCCCTGGGTGAATCAGTTTCACTTCCGTCAGCAGGATGGCTGTTATGTTCCGGAGCCAACGAGACTGGATTTGCAGCCAAGGCAGGACACAATGACGAGGAACATAACCATAACGATGTTGGCACTTTTGCTTATTTTAGAAATGGTAAAATGGTATTTTGTGATTTGGGAAAAGGTAAGTATTCTAAACTCTACTTTGGAGCAAAAAGATACGAAACATTTTGCGTGAGTTCCTTCAGTCATTGTGTACCTATCATTAACGGTCAGGGCCAAAAAGTGGGTCGGGAATTTGCAGCTACGACGGTGGAGATAGACAGCAAGAAAGGCACGATGAAGCTTGACTTTGCCAGTGCCTATGGGATTTCTAATCTCGTGAAATTATCTCGTAAGTTTAATTATAATGTGGAGACTGGAGGAGTCACAATTGCCGATCGGTTTGAATTTGCAGGAGCAGCTCTGCCAGTTGTTGAACGGTTTATCACACTGACAAAACCAAAGATTGATGGATCAAAGGTATTGATCATTGATGGTTCTTCAGTCGCGGCGGTTTTGACAAACTCGGCCAACATTGAACCCAGAGTGTCTGAATATCTTAATGTTGATCATTATGGAAGGAGCGAAACTGTCTATGCCATAGATATTTTGTTGTCCACCGATAGAATTACTGTTTTTATTAACTGTGAGTAATTGAATACTTAGCTACCGTAATTGCATGAATACATCCTGGACTGTCTATGTCACTGGAACTATCTTACTATAACATGTATGGTTTGTATGACAATCATTTATACGTTCCACTGTCGTATATATCCCAAGTAATTTGAATATATTTGATTGAAAGAGGGAATTGTCTCCCAAAGTGTTTAGCTATTCAATCGCAACATTTAGTGAATCGACGTTGCTGCGGTGAATTTCAAACTACACAGCAACCACGCTCAGAGAAGTGTTTTAGAAAGCTGAACAAAAGGAAACTCTCGTCATCACATACGAACCCTCTGAATCCCCTCAACGTTGCTCGCCTTATCAATGTTCCGATATTTAAATGTAAACCTGAAATTTCAAAATCAATTGCAATGTGGGGTAGATTGATCAAAATTGCGAGGGGTAAGGTGGAGACGGCGGCCCGCGGTTGCGTCTTCCACCTTCTCGATGCACTGCATTCGTCTCTTGCTGGGCCCACTACTTCCCCACACACACACAGGTATGTATATATATAAGACTATGTTTACAGTTCTGGTTTGATCTTTAGAACTATTGCAGAAATGGTATCGGAAACTAAGAACGAAGCAAAAGATAGTGAGAACAGAGTGGAAGACTTCACTGCAAACCATCCTCAGCCCGCGGATCTTGCTGAGATTCTTAGAACAATAGCACCTTCAGAAAAGCCTTGGTATTTGACTCCCCACTTAGTAAAGCTCAATGTTTTGCTTTTGGCAGGTCTTCTATCCCAAGGGACGGCAGGATTTGATGGCAGCATGGTCAATGGGCTCCAAAGCATACCTGAATGGGAAGACTACTTTGACCATCCCGCAGATTCGCGGCTAAGTGCGATCGCCAACGGGACCAATTTTGGCCTGTTAGGTGCCATGTTTGTGTCTCCTTGGCTTTGCGAGAGATTTGGACGGCGATACCCTATCACGCTTGGCTCTGTGATTGGAATTGTCGGTGCAATCCTCCAGGGTTCGGCACAGAACTATGGTATGCTAGTATCATCTCGTCTGATTCTAGGTGTTGGTGTCGGAATCGTTCAGGTTTGCTCGCCACTGCTACTTGCAGAAACAGCTTATCCGACTCATCGGGCCAAATTGACAGCTATCTGGGATTCCTCATACGCTCTTGGAGCCTTGATTGCTTCCTGGATTATGTACGGGACATATCAATTAGCGTCTTCATGGAGTTGGAGAATCCCTAGTCTGCTTCAGTGTCTTCCGTCGATAATCCAGTTGGTTCTGAGCCTGCTGGTTCCAGAATCTCCCCGATGGCTGGTTGATAAGGGAAGAACTGCCGATGCGTTTGAGGTTTTACTGAAGTACCATGCTGGAGGAGATTCTAGCAATGAGCTTATTCGATTTGAAATGGCCGAAATCTTTGCCACGATTGAACAAGAAAAGCTGCAGGGGACGTCATCTTGGAAGGAATGGGTAGCTACCCAAGGAAACATTCGGCGTTTGGTACGTATTTTGGGTCTCTCGTTTGCAATCCAATTGTGTGGAAATGGCATAACATCATTTTACCTGACAATATTATTGGACACTATCGGTATCAGAAGTCCAAAAACCCAGCTAATCATTAACGGATGTCTAGGAATTGCTAGCTTCTTTACAGCTATTGTGTGTGCTCTCTTGATTGATCGATTTGGTCGTCGCAAGCTCTTAATTTTTGCATTCAGCTGGATGTTGTTAGCGTTTGTTATTTGGACTATTCTTTCTGCCATTAATCTGCAGCGCGATTACACGGACAAATCTCTTGCCCAAGGTGTGGTCGCCATGATCTACATATTTTCGATTGCTTATCACTTCGCTAGTCCCACTGTTCCGACTTACATCATGGAAATTACTAGGTACTCCCTGCGAAGTAAGGCATCTATGTTATACCAGTTTTGCGGTAACCTTGCCGGGCTGTTTAACACTTTCGCCAATCCCATTGCCATGGTGGCAATTCAATGGCGATATTATATTGTCTACTGTTGTTTGCTCGCCCTGTATATTGTGCTCACGATCCTCTTTATCCCAGAGACGAAGGGTCTTTCTCTAGAGGAGGTGTCAGTTTTGTTCGACGGTGATCAGGCAATCGAGGATATGAAAGAGGCGGCAATGGAGCTTGAAGGAAACTTTGAGGAGAAGATTGTAGCCCGAAATATCAATCATCATTGAGTAATAGCTGTGTATGAATGTTGTGTAAGAATGTTGTGTGTGAATAAATCTGGTTAAATGTTAAATTCACACTGTCAGGTTGCATTAGCCTCGAGCCGCACATTATCTTCTCAGGAATATACGAGAAGTTCTGATATTCAAACTCATAAAATTATGTAGCCTATAGCCTCTATGATTATTTATGTATCCTAGAATTACATCGCAATGGTTGAGGAGGGAAAATTGCTAGGCGATAGGAAAATCAATTCTTTTTTTGCGTGAGGTTCTTGATCATGTTTCATCCATGTCCATTATTCTCTGATACTCCTATGGGGCAGCTAACTATCCCTCACGTAAGTACCATAATTCCCTTCTTAACGCACACGCAAATTGAAATGATGTAATCACTCAGGAGCTATCATACTGCAGTTTATCATTGATAAGACCTAGGTCAGTTTGCGACACCCCTGATCTTCTTGATACTAAAGAAATGATAAAATTCTAGTGTATTATACTCCTTTGAATGATAGATATCTAGATTCTGTTGAGGAATTCATCATGCAGCCAATTCGAACTAGGTTCTAATTGGCGTACATCCACTTCCCGCTCCCGTGGAGATTTATCCCGCTAGCTCACAGTTTCACCCTGAAATTCTGAATTTACATGTATTCCCCGGATGTCGACGCGATATTCTTTTGCTCTTTTCGCGCTGGAAACATTAAGGGAGCTGTCAGAAGGCTTTCCTTTGGTTACCGATAGTTCCAGTTCGCAGCAGAAGACTTTCAACGGCAATTATTTTAAACTTAGAGGTTTGAACTAGGTAAATATGTTATGTCAGATATTCGAATAAAAAGAGATTAGAGGTAAAATGATGAAGTCAGTGCCTATTCCTGGGCTATTACGAGATGCAGTTACCTATGTTGCTGGAATTCATCCAATCCAAGGCTGATGTTGTTAACCTTGAGTAGGTATAAATGCGCTACAAAGTCATGCAAATTCATGCAAGGTGATGCAAGGATGCAGATCCTATCTCAAGGTATTGTAGTACACTTGTTCGAAGTTCACTCCTGATGGATGCTGCTCTTCAGGAGGTGGTAATATGTCCTTTAAGCATATTTGGCTCACTGCTATGTCCATTGGCAATTGAATCTGATATAGGAATACGCTCTCAGATTCATGTTTGTTTACTATAAGTTACCCTACTGTCTCAAAACTTGCAGAAATATTTACCCGGATGATAAACACACCTTAACGGTACACCTTGACGGTTCTACCTGTCTATATGGTTTTTAGTATGGGGACCTGTCTTTTTGATTTTTGGGCTGTAGTGTGGGGGTGTCTATTTGATTTTTGGAAGATGTCTATAAAAACAATTACTGTTTCTAGAATAGATGTGCAGTTTGGGTGAGATTTGGGTATTGGATTCAGGGTATGGGCTGTCTATTGATTCTGGGTACGGGCTGTCTATTTGATTCTGGGTACGGGCTGTCTATTTGATTTTTGGTGACGGTGATGATTACGTAATTTGTAACCAGGAGCGAAGATGTAGAAAATCGATAAATATGAGGATATAGGGAAGGGACTTAGGTATCGTTTACGACTAATACACAAAACACACACAAATATGGGTTCGTTATTCCAGTGATATTATCAGATTCACGATAAAAATTAACGATAACTAAATAAATGAGTAGTTTAATAATGAATGATTGAATAATGATTTATAAATGATAGATAAATGGATGATTGTTGAATGAATGAATGGTTTTTAAATGAATGGTTTATAAATGAATGATTGATAAGTGAATGATTGATAAATGAATAGTTTAATAATGATTAAATAAATAAATGATTGAATAAATGAATAGTTTAATAATGAATGATTGAATAAATAAATAAATGAATGAGTGATTGATAAATGAATGATTGAATAAATGAATAGTTTAATAATGATTAAATAAATAAATAGAATGTGTGTGGAGATGTTAAGAAATGATTAAGGGAATAAATGA
>JAJMIC010000036.1:0-39469 GCA_030583385.1 Spencermartinsiella ligniputridi
TTCTCAAGTAACGCTTCATGTATCGTTGGTACTTAAAGTGACGCAACTCTTCATTCGACCTGAAGGTAAAAACTGTGCCATCATCTTTATCTATCAACTTGAGGTTACCAACATCTTTTGGATTAGGGATCTTGCGGTCTCGAGTATTCGCATCTTTCGGGTTCACAAGTTCCCCAACAGTTTCTCTTCCACCATCAGGTTGAACAAGACCCAAATCGAAGTAAGTTAAATCAGTATCAACTTTCATCTTTGCTACGGCCGCTGCTTTCGCCCGATTCTTATAATCATCAGAAAATGTTTCTGGGACTTTGACGTCTTCCTGATACAAGCCTTTGTGCTTATCATGGCATTCCCACGATCTGTGGGGAGCCTTGTGATGGCACATCAAAAAGAAGGGCTTGTCTTTGTTTCGCTTTTCCATCCATTCGATACTTTTGTCTGTGATAATATCAGTGGCATAACCGAATTCCTGCTTCGCTACCCCCATCTCGATCATAACGGGGTCATGGTATTCGCCCTGTCCCGGAACTACGGACCAGAACTGAAATCCCGATGGCTCATGGTCAAGGCCCTCACCAAGGTGCCATTTTCCAACCATCGCAGTCTGATAGCCTCCAGTTTTCATGTGCTTGGCAACATTAGGGATCCGTTTATTGATTTTACTAAATAAAGTATACACGCCATTCACATGATTGTATGTTCCAGTAATGATGCTCGCTCTACTTGGAGTGCAAATGCTATTTGTCACATAGCAGTGATTAAACATCATTCCCCTCTTTGCAATGCGGTCAATGTTTGGTGTGTGGTTGATACCAGCTCCATAGCAGCTAATTGCTTTTGCAGCGTGGTCATCAGCCATGATGAACACGATATTAGGGCGTCTGTCAGGAGCGTCCATTGCTGAAAAGTTTGAGTCGAGCTTTTTTTGATTATCATCAACTAAATTTATAGGAAGGAGGAAACCCCAGCGCTACTATATGCCAGAACCCGCGCCGGAATTCCGAAATTCCGAGATTCTGCCCGATACTGATCGGCCACTTATAACGTGGGGTACTGGTAGTTAACTGAACTTCTTATTATTGCTTTCTTTTTCTCCCCAAATCATCGGGATCGGGCAATTTTGAGGCTGCCCACCACAATATTCTTAGCATATTGAATAGGTTATTGCTTGAAGCTACCCACTAAAGATAATTCGGAGCTCAAACTTCATGCGCCGCTTATCGGCTGGCGGTGCTATTTGTAGATCCAAGCCCTTACTGGAATACGGCCGTGACACAGTCTTCAAGTGGAATTCAAGAAGAAGGCGGATCCGGTTTTTAGATAGTACTTGGAGTAGTAGTATCAACGAGTTGTAATAATACAGCTGTAGGAAATAGACGAAAGTTAAGTTGATTAGAAACAATACAGAGAATAAACATATAGACATTCACAAACCCACAAGAGGGTAATAAACCACAATATACATAAGTTTGACATGGACGATCAGCTGCTTACGTTTCTGCGGCCACTCTTTGGCATTTCCCAGTCCGTGGTTGCTAACTTACCCCACGAGGTTGGAAAAGTAATCAGCCAAGTTATTGGAAAAATCACTTATTGATCAGCCGACTAAAGTTACAACGGTCTAGGGCAATCAGTCCCATTTTCTGAAGAATCTCGTATTAGTCACCATGAGCTTATCTGGATGATCGCTCGTGCAGAACGAAGATGATTATTTAAATTGTACACTGTAATGAGAAAACGAGAAATTCGAGAGTATTCCGTATAGTTCATATTGGCACAAAAATTCTCCCTACAAGAGTCCTTGACCAATGTCGTTGAAGCTAACAAAAGTTTAATAAATTTATATACAATAGAAATAAGTGCTTCTCCATTCCACTATTACAGACTTTCCCTTGAATTGCTTGTCCTCTCACCTTTTATAAATTGGTGAAGTTTAAATGTATGTTAAACAGCTAACATATAGGGTTGTTAACTTGAGCAATATTGAAATGTGGGTAGTTACCAGCGCACTGAAATGCGAATTGTCTGGAGGTAATTCTCTCACCGGTATATATTGTGTTGTAAATACGTGTATGTTTCGATAACGATAATAATGACAACAATGTTGTACAGTAAAGCTCACTTTGTGATTCATCAAGTTACTACATATGTAGCACGTAACATTATTGGGCGAGCGAACAGTTATAGGGCAAGGGGCATGCTGCGGAGTACGACAGCAAATGAAACCCTTACCTTCTTGAATCATCTCGAGCATCCCCGCCATCTCAGCTTTGAAGACCCCCATGTTCTTTCGGTCGCTTTATCAAAGCACCGAGCGCCGAGATCCATTTAAATATGGTTGCGAAATGAAGATTGGGAACTGTGAATAGGGAATTGCGAATAGTGAGAAATATGCCTTCTAATCTTTTTGAGATTGAGTCAAAGCAGATTCACAACCAGATCAAAAAATTAATTGACAATTTGATCAATACCAAAGACGAAACAGGAAAGTTTCTTTTGCGACTGGAGGATGGACGAGTAATTGATACGAAAGGCTGGAAAGGTTGGGAATGGACCCATGGAATCGGCTTATATGGACTATGGCATTACCACAACCTGGTCGAGGATCAAGCGACTTTGTCTATTATCTTAAAATGGTTTAAAGATCGGTTTGATGAAGGAACAACAACCAAAAATATCAATACAATGGCAGTATTCTTGACCCTTGCCTGCATTTACGAGTCGGATAAAGCCAAGTATCAAGTCTTTTATCCCTATCTGGATGTCTGGGCGGAATGGGTTATGTATCAATTGGACAGAACTCAATACGGCGGCTTGCAGCATGTTACCTATACATCCAAGCATCACAATCAATTGTGGGACGATACGTTGATGATGTCCGTACTTCCCCTGGCCAAAATTGGCGTCGTATTGAATAGACCCCATTACATCAGAGAGGCCAAAAAGCAATTCCTGCTCCATATTCGATATTTGGGAGATCGGCAATCCGGTCTGTTCTATCATGGGTGGACATTTGAAGATGGAGGTCATAACTTTGCAAATGCTTTGTGGGCAAGAGGAAATAGCTGGCTAACGATAGCTATTCCGGAGTTCATTGAGATCCTAGATCTTCAGCCGGGAGATCCAATTCGTGATTTTCTAGTGGACACTTTGGAGGCTCAGATAAGCGCACTAGCAAAGCTACAGGGAGAAGACGGTCGATGGCACACTATTCTTAACGATCCGACCTCTTACTTGGAGTCGTCAGCGTCTGCTGGGTTTGCCTTTGGAATATTGAAATCGGTTCGTAAGAGATATGTTTCAGACTCGTACCTTCAGGTCGGAATAAAGGCTGTCAAGGGGGTACTTGAGAAAATAGATGAGAAGGGAGAACTTTTGGAGACATCGTTTGGAACTGGAATGGGCAACGATTTGCAATTCTACAAGGACATTGCTCTAACAAGCATGCCTTATGGACAGGCAATGGCCATGATGGCACTGGGTGAATATTTGCATCTTTATATTTAATTTACTATGTTCCATAGCAGCTATCTTATACAAGTGCTATCATCTCATTCACACTTTTTTTCTATGATAATACTGAGACGACTATTTCCCAGACCGTGATGCTCGGGCCTTGAACTTGATGATGTTTTATACTTTAGATTTTACACTTCTTTTCTTCATAGCTTCCACATTTCTCTACGCTGCGGATGACTTGACGTTTATCAGCTGTGAAATATCCAATTATCAATAGCTAATTATCATCATAGGGACAAAGTCCTACCTGTGGCGTGACCACACAAATCGAAAGAGCTCGAGTGATAATCTACTTAGAAGGCTATGTCACTCGCGGCGAATATGCATGCACTACCTTATTTTACGATGTATGGTTGATCATGCCAAACCTTCGCGGAATATTAATGCCCCGGCTCCGCCGGCTGGCAAGCTCCGAGAGCCAAGAATTAGCCCTCACCCCACACCAATCTTCGCAACTCACTTTGACCTTTCTCACCAACCCCGCTCACCTCGACCCCTCTCGCTTCGACCCCGCTCACTTCCGAGGAAGCACCGTATGATCCACTGAGAATTCATTCCGTCTACCAGCTATACACTTTGTTGACTTTTATTACTAATGGAATTGTTCACAGCAAGAATTAGAATATTCGTTGATTCACAAAAGTGTGCAATTATTTGACGGTCGAAGCATTGAACTTGAAGTTCTCGGATACCGTATATTAGAGTGGGGTCACAGCATGGGATGCCCTGCTTTCTCCGAGATTAAAATATATAAGTGAGCTTTTATCTGACAGACTGATCATATAATGACCAGCAGTGTGAATCTGACTTGGCTGGGTGGTGAGAAGGGTACACTTCGATCCGGTACCACCTTTGGAATTCCTTGGCCAAAAAGCACAGTTCAACCGAATCAACAGTTTGAAATTAGATATGACGAGAATGCTCAGGCTGAGCCTCTAGATTCGTGGGTTACTGCCTACTGGCCAGATGGGTCGGTTAAGTGGACTGCACATGCCCTTGGAACCAAACCTGCGACATCTTACCTGGTATCTCCTGTTGAGACTTCCAAAGTGGCAGATAGTCTCGTATCAGTCAAGTGTGGCGAGAACGGTGCTTTGACAATTATAAATAATGTCGGTTTAGTGGTTACGATACCTCCAGAAGGATCGGATAATGTAATTGATTCAATTCATCTCAACGACCAATTATCATCGAGTGGTACAAGGCTGATTGCAAGTGCTGATAGTGGTGCCATTTATACAAGCAAGGTTCACAAAGTCTCGATTGAGAAACACACACCATGCCGAGCACTGATCAAAATCTCTGGTGCACTTTTGTCTGGCAGTATTGAGAATCTACCCTTTGACCTCAGGGTTTACGTATATTCTGGGTCCACGTCTATCCGACTAGTTCACTCGTTCATCTACGACTTAGAGCAAGAGTACAAACTTCTCTCTTTGGGACTGGTGTTCAAGGTCCCGTTCCACGATGCTAAGTTCTATAATCGTCATGTGCGATTGGGCGGTAGCGATATAGGCATTCTTCGTGAAGAAGTCCAAGGTATGAGTGGTCTGAGAGCTGGACCGCCGGAATCTGATCGTTCGAATCAGGTCAATGGCAAGCTACTTGATGAGACTCAATGGGATAAAAGTATGAGGTCAAGACTACAGTATGTCCCTACCTGGGATCAATACTCACTTAGTCAACTTTCTAGTGATGGCTTTGTAATAAAAAAAAGAACTAAAGACGGCTGTGCCCCAGTCAAGGTCATTGGTGGAACAAGAGCAAATGGATTTGGCTACATTGGAGTTCCTGGTGCCAGCGGACTTGCTCTGGGAATGTCTGATTTTTGGGAAAGATTCCCAACTCAGATTGATCTTCGAAACCTGACTCAAAGTGAAGGTGAAATTGTATCTTGGCTGTACTCCCCAAATGCAGAGCCTTTGGATATGAGTCCTTATCATGATGGTCTTGGGAAGGATACATACGAAAAACAACTTGAAGGCTTGCTTGCTACTTATGAGGACTGGGAGCAGGGGTTTGATACTCCAGTAGGTATCGCGAGAACAAACCAGTTTTTTGTGGAGCCATTTACTGGGCCAGTAACTCCGTCGAACCAAGATTTCGCTGGTTTTGTCAAGATGGTAAGAATGCCACCTCGCCTTATAGTAGACTTATCCTACGCATATTCAACTGGGGTATTTGGAGGGTACTGGAGTCCGGATCACAAACTACTCGAGTATGAACCCTCGCAAGCAGAGACAAGTGTCGAAAAAAAACTTAATCTTTTGTTTTCTTACTATAAGGGCCAAGTTGAACAAAACCGATGGTATGGATTCTGGGATCACGGTGATGTTCAGCACACATATGACAAGTTTCGTCATGCTTGGAGATATGATGTTGGTGGATTTGCCTGGGATAATTCTGAATTATCTACGGATTTGTGGTTGTGGCTCTATTTTCTACATACTGGTAGGGCAGATGTGTTCAGACTGGCCGAAGCCATGACCCAACATACAGGAGAAGTCGACGTTTATCATTCGGGCAGATTCAAAGGGTTTGGTACTCGGCATGGTGTTCAGCACTTCTCTGATAGTGCAAAGCAGGTTCGCATTTCCAACGTTTTTTTCAGAAGAATTTATTACTATTTAACTGGTGATGAGAGAGTGGGAGATCTTATGGATGAACTTGCCGATTGCCAAAGAGTCATCCTCACTCTTGATTCACATCGAAAAGTTCAAGAGTCAGACTCATCTAATATACCGAAAGATTTTGCCATGACCAATATTGGTCTAGATGTAGGTGCGTTGGCAGCAGCTTGGATGACCAACTGGGAGCGACGTGGACGTGACTGGCAGCATTCGAGGGATCTACTGGTACGAGTTTTGGATGGGATTGGGTCATTGAAATGGGGCTTGGCTACGAATAGCATTCTTTTGAACAGTGAAACAGGACATATTTTAGAATGCAAGCCGCCAACCCCGGAATATGGTATCTCGCATCTGTCAATGCTCTTTGGATTTCCTGAGGTATTTTCAGAAATCATCGAGGAAGTTGCAAGTATAGATCCGATAATTTCCCACAAGTTCCATTTGGCATACTTGAAATATTGCAAAGCATACAATGGGGGGCCAGAAGTGCAGACTAGAGAATACGGTTTTACGTTCCCTTTGGTTGGAATGTGGTATCAGAGCCATTCAACCCTGCTAGCATATGCGGCTAATGTCCTGAACGACGACCGACTTGCAAAGGACGCATGGTACAGTTTCTTTCATACAGACGGTCTAACGGACAGCTTGGTAAGCTGGGAGATCAAGAGGACAACGGTACCAGAATTCCCTACCAACGGGGAAGAAGCTGATTGGCTGAGCACTAATGGGGCCGCACGGTTCGGTGTAACAGCTATACATAACCTGGCTAGAATTAGGCAGTTTCTATAATTCGAAATGCTAAATGCATTGGTGTTAATCAAATGGTGGTCCTATAGAACATAAGATGATCGTGAAGTCCATTTGATAGTGTGAAAATATCAAACCGAGCCGACGATTTACGCAACTGATATCTTTCGACAGCGGCATCTATCGAAAGCTGCGAGATCCAAATCGGCAAGTGCAAACATGGTACGACCAGCAATGAACAGTTGCGTACAATTCATGATTAACTACAGATCCAATGATGCCGACGATAAAGGCTAGGGTTATCGCGATAAGCCACAAAATGGAACCTGCATGCCCAACTTTAAGGTTTAAATTTCTGATTAATTACCTCATCTGACAAATAAAGTTTGACCCCATCTATCCCTAATGATTCCTCTCAATTATAGAAATATAATCTGAGCATCGCCATATATGCTCACTCAAAGGGTTCATTGAACCTTTCAACACTGGCTCGTGGTTTACATATTGAGCCCCGGGCCGTTTTTACGCCGGGAAAGGTGGGAAAAAGTTATATTGCGTTTCATGGTCCGTTCTGTTTCATTCAGTAGGAGAGAAAAACCGCTGATCCGGTGAATGTCGCCGATGCCAATGGCAACATAATGACCGCTAACTCGATCAGGAACAAGCTGCCTGAGCACCACATCTATATCCTTGTTGACTTCTCACCTGGATTCGCGTAGGTTTGATCTGAATCGTTCTTTTCTTTTCGTTACCACGTATATTCGTTCCTCACTAGCCAACTCAAGTATGTGAAGCATACATTACAGTTGAAGATCCCAATTTAGTGCAACAATCTCCACACTTGACCCCACGCAACCATAGCGTATCATCGCGGTTCGTTGATGCACCGAGAATCTGGCCCCATCTTCCCCGCCATTAAATTCGTTGGCTGCACCGGGCCGTTGATCCCAGACTCCGGCGAGATGGTTCAAAAATCTATAAATGAACACAAAGTCAACAGCAAACATTCGTTAAGCTAAAGAAGATGGTCGAATACCAAGAGGACTTGAGGGATCCAACATCAACCCAAGTGATACGAGAGAAGGATGAGGAGCAGTTCGTCACCTCTGACGAAATTTTAAAAGGCGCCGAGAAAGCAACCGATGAAGAGCATGCCATGGGTCTGAGAGAGGGTATCCGAAAATACCCTATGGCAGTGTTTTGGTCCATCTGGTTCTCTTTGTCCCTTATTATGGAAGGATTCGATCATTCGTTTGTTAGTGGATTCATTGCATTTCCGGCCTTCCAGGAGCGATACGGCACACTACAGAGTGATGGAAAGTATCAGATTCCTGCTGAGATACAATCAGGCATCGGTAACGGTGTCAACGCTGGAGAGATTATTGGTCTGCTCCTGAACGGTCTCTTTGCAGACTGGTTTGGCTATCGTTGGGTTATGATCGCCTGTCTTTTCCTCATGATGTGTTTCATCTTTTTGCAGTTCTTTGCCACCAGCATTTACATGTACCTTGGAGCCGAAATTCTCCTCGGTCTCCCATGGGGTGTGTTCCAGACACTTTCCACAACATATGCTGCGGAAGTTTGCCCCAACGTATTGCGTCCCTACCTTACCATGCTTGTATCCCTTTGCTGGAGTATCGGCTACCTTGTTGGCACCGGTGTGTTACGGGGCTTTCTCCAGATGTCTGGACAGTGGGCTTACCGTATTCCGTTTGCTTTGCAATGGGTACTGCCGATCCCTCTTGCTATTGGAATTTACCTGGCCCCCGAGTCGCCCTGGTGGCTCATTCGGAAGGGTCGTACGGAAGACGCTACGAATGTGATGAGAAGGCTGCGAGCAAAAGATACCGATGAAGAGGAAATTGCAGATACCGTTTCTATGATGGTCTACACCGTCAAAGTCGAGAACGAGATAAAATCCTCGAGCTCATACTTTGATTTATTCAGGGGTCTTGACCTTCGAAGGACTGAGATCACTGTTCTGACGTATCTTATTCAAGAGCTGTGTGCCCCGCTTGTTGCATATATCGTTTATTTCTTAGAGCAAGCTGGACTTTCATCCACTTACTCGTTTGATTTTGGCGTTGCTGAATATGCGCTTGCCATTGTCGGGGTATTCATTTCATGGTTCCTCGTCTTAAGGGTAGGGCGACGAAGTCTTCTGCTATCAGGTATTCTATTCATGACCACAACTACCTTTATCATTGGGTTTTTAGGCATCCCGGGTACTACCACTCATGTTGGTCTTGCCTATGCTATCGGCTGCATTCTTCTCGTCGAATATTTTGTTTTTTTCATTACCATTGGTCCTATTATCTACACCATTGTCACAGAAATTCCATCCAATTATCTCCGAACCAAGAGCGTTGTGCTCGCACGAGCTGTATACAATATTGCCGCACTTGTTTACGGCCAACTGGTTCCTCATATGGTGCAAACAACAGCGTGGAACTGGGGTGCTAAGTCTGGCTTCTTCTATGGTGGTATCATGGGAATGAGTCTGATCTGGGCCTATTTCCGGGTGCCGGAAACAAAAAACCGGACGTTCGCAGAAGTCGATATTCTTTTCAAGAACAAGGTTAAAGCTAGAGATTTCAAAAAGACCAAAGTTGACCTTGCAACGGAGACTGTTTATGTAGATTAACGTAAAGTCCTTATTAATGTTTGAATTGATTCAGTGTATTGGCGCCCGTGGTAGACTTAATCACTTTAATGGTAGTATAAATGTTGGACTAATGCGACTGTGATGACTCGCCATAGTTCGTACGGGCCACATATATTCCAGCTATCTTTCAGCTATCCAACTTCGATACATATTGTGCATATTGTGGGGAATAATTATAATTTCTTTTTGTTTGCAGTAACTTTAAACTATGCTTTGAATTTCTTCTGTACTACAGAATTTTTAGCTTTTCTTCCATTAGTGATATTTATTGTTTACAGAGATGAATTTACTTTCCATGAGCCGTTCTGACTTTTAGATTCCATCTTGCGATTTCCCCTTCACTTGCCAGCACCACTTTGCCGGTGTTACCTGAATCGAAGAGCCTGTAAGCCTCCTCAGCTTTAGATAGAGGAAATACGTGACTAACCAAAAGATCTTCAGGAGATAGATCCCATTTGACTAACTTTTCCACTAGATCTTCCATTTGAGCAATTGATGAGA
Source organism: Spencermartinsiella ligniputridi (assembly GCA_030583385.1). NCBI lineage: Eukaryota > Fungi > Ascomycota > Dipodascomycetes > Dipodascales > Trichomonascaceae > Spencermartinsiella > Spencermartinsiella ligniputridi. Next base: position 10,063 of record JAJMIC010000036.1, read on the forward strand.
CCCACGATCCATATATAGTTAATGATTTGTGGATGACTAAGTCAGACACATCAAATGTGATATTGTTTCCTTCACCAACAAATACCACCCTGCCCCACTCTCTGGCAACTTCCAATCCGAGATGCCTCGCTCGAGGATTCCCTGTGCAATCAATTACCACTGAAGGTCCCCATGGGTCTCTGAATTGCTTGAAAACATCTTCACTGGTCATGGCGTTCCTGAGAACACGTACGCCCATGCCTTGGGCAATAGTTGCTCTTTCCTCATCAAGTTCAATTCCGTACACTTCAGCTCCTTCTTTAATGGCCAGCAATGCACAACCTAGTCCGACTGGCCCGAGTCCTGTAATCAGAACACTATCTCTTCCGGAGATGTCTGCCCTCAAAGTGGCTGCGTAGGCAGTGCCGAGACCACATGCAATCATGCTTCCATCTATATAGGTCAAAGGTTCAAATAACTTGACCAAATCAGATTGATCTGCCAAGATGTACTGCGAGTGTCCTCCGTGACGTTGCCAGCCATATGCCTCTCGTCTCTCCAAGTCAATACAGGAGATATACTGGCCTTGCCTACAGTTCCTGCAGGTCCCGCAGCCATGAATGTGATAGACCACAACTCTATCTCCAACATTCCAAGAAGTTGAAACATTCGGCCCTATCTGGACAATTCTCCCACAAGCTGGTTAAAATCTTCATAAATTCTTGTATACCTATAATCATGACTTACGCTCATGTCCGGCAATTACATTACGATAGCCATCTGGTCCAAAATCTTTCGGAGTCTTGGGCCTATACAAAGCTCTCAAATCAGATCCGCAAAGTGCGGAAGCCTGCATCTCAAGCAGTACCTGGCCCCCGCCCGGAGTGCAGACGGGAAACTCGTTGAGAGAAAGTCTTTTACTCCCATGAATTAGGACACCAAGCATGCTTTCTCCAGTCATATTTTTCGGCGTATCTTTGAGTCTCTACCGGACAGCACAAGGCTTTATATAGGAGCCTGGAGGATATTCTCTTCAGACCTCATTACTTGAGTGGCGGAGACGTTTTCCAAATGAGGAGATTCTGCCCGTGGGAATGCCAGATTGTGGGGGAGAGCGGCATGCCTCAGAGATGCGAGACGGAAAAGATAGACGACGACGTGGGGTAAACTTATCAGGGATTTGATGATAGCCGATGAAAAAAAAAGACGGACAATGTTACTCAATTCGGCATGATATATCTAGGAAGAGCAGGTCTTCCAATGGCTCGTTCACTTGCTGCAGAGTGTTTATCAAGTTTCTGGACGAGCAGAAGTCTCTCTCACATATAAAAGCTGGACGATATCTCAAAAGTGATCCCAATCCAGTTTCTTCAAAATATGCAATTTAGTGGCAGCCGAAAGATAACTGTTCCACACGGGAATTCAGAGGATGTGTCCCGGGAAGGGAGTAGGTGGCTGCTATATTCTCTGTCTGCCTTCACTTCCTTGGAGCTTTACTGTTTGGATACGATCAAGGTGTCATGGGAGTGATCATTGCCGACGAACGGTGGCTAAACCTCATGAAGCCTGCTAATAGCTGGGTCACTGGAGCAGTCGTCTCCATGTATGACTTGGGCTGCTTTCTTGGAGCTATTGGATCTGGATCTATGTCTGATATTCTTGGTCGTGAAAAGTACATGACCGTGGCATCCATCATATTTGTCGTTGGAGCAGTTATACAAGCAAGCTCTTATTCAATACCCCAGATAATTGTTGGTAGAATCATTCTCGGGGTAGGAGTTGGGGCTGCCTCCGCCGAAGTCCCTCTGTACCTTGGAGAAATAGCTCCAGCTGAGATAAGGGGACGAATGATTGCAATTGAACAAATGGTATTGTGTGCTGGGGAAATGATTGCATTCTGGGGAAATTACGGTTTTAGCTATCTCGATTCGGACGATTGGTGGAGGATTCCAATATCTCTCCAAATTGGACCAGCTATTGTCATGGGCATTGGATGCTATTTTTGGGTGCTACCTTCTCCGCGTTGGCTGGCTCTTCATGATCGCTTAGACGAAGCCAGAGAAGTTCTAACCAGACTTCACGGTACAGACAAAGCTGTTATTGAAATGGAATTGATGATCAGTGAAGTCCAGATTGAAAGATCCACTCAACAAAGCAGTTGGAGAGCAATGTTTAGAGAACCATATCTAAAGGTTACTCTTCTAGGAATGGGAATCCAGTGTTTTCAGCAAATAACTGGCACTAACAGCATCCTATATTATACACCATCACTCTTTCAAAAGGGCGGTATTTCTAATCCTCATACTGCTAACCTAGCTACCGGAGGAGTTGGCGTTGTCCTCTTTGTCACCTCTTTTAACCCTATATTCTGGTTTGATCGATTGGGTCGGCGAAGATGGATGCAAATTGGTACGGTTGGAATGATGTGTGCAATGATTGGAATCACTGTAATTCAATGGCATGCTGAAAATTTCCCTGGAGCACGGGGTAATTATGCCATCATAGCCTTCCCGTATTTATTTTACGTCTTCTTCAAAATTTCATGGGCCACCGGGTCTTGGACTTACGCAGCAGAAATATTCCCTCTGAGGATGCGAGCCAAAGGTAATGCACTGGCGACCTGCTCTCTATGGATCTCGTGCTTCGTGGTAGCCCAGGTCTCCCCCGTCATAGCGGACGCCATAGGCTGGGGACTCTATATAATCTATGCCGGCATTTGTGTCATCGCCCTTGTATTTATAAGCCTGGCCATGATTGAGACTCGGGGAGTTAGCTTGGAAGATATGGGTGCCAGATTTGGCATTCACTACGATTCTATGTCTCAGCCGACAGATTTTCCAAATGAGAAATCCGAGCTTTCCATCGAGTACAACGAGACAACTTGAAATTTCAATATTTAGCTACATATCAATATATATTTAGGTGGAAGGGACAACATTTTAGTGAAAAGAGTTCTTAGAAATGCGGGGTAGGATTCGTGGGGGTGGTTTGTATTTATGCCTGGCCTCTTGATGGTAGATGCTGTGTAGTTTGTCTACGGCTGGTGCCATGGTCTTGAAACACGGTTGCATGTTTTGTAGAAGGCGACATATAAAGTGTAGTAATGACTCGCCTTCTTGTTCAAATTGCCTCAAGAGAAATCTTGTGTGTAATTATGACTCGATTTGGAGATTCAAGCGGAGTAAATACAATGGTCGGGGTGAGATGGCAACTGCAAGTTCCAATAGCTTTGCTAATAAATCACCAAATTCAAGTCTGTCTCAGTCCCCCGAGCAAGGTGTAGGTTCACCTGGCACGCACTCATCCGGCTCGAGTCCTTCACAGGTGTATACGCGGTTGGAAGTTTGTCGACCGGGGAACGGTGTGTTGATGATACCCAACATATTGAATCCTGCACGAAGCTCACTGCTATATGACTCCAAGAAAATTATAGTGGATAAGGTCGAAATTAAGTTATTTGAATTCTATGCATGCACGGCCAGTACGTACTTGAACGTGGCTACTGAGCATCGGCATTTTAGTACAACTGTTCTTGAATTAGCTCTAGTTTGCCCCGTATTGTACTACGCATGCTTAGCATACTCTGCTAGGGTACTCTTTCAACAATATAACTTAGAAGAATACTCCTCTCTGGAGGAAAAGTTTTCGTCCGAGTGTTTCAGGCTTATGATACCTGCTCTGAATGATGAAACCTGTTTAAATGACCCGGCTCTGTTAGCTACTACAGTCATTCTCCGAATGGCAGAGCAGTTCTCTTTTCAGAATAGTTGGGAAGATCCTAAGAATCATCTCAGAGGAGCATTCTCGATGGTCGCCGAAGATCCTATCTGGCAACTAGGAGGAAGTGGACTCCGAGAAGCTAGTTTTTGGGTCTATGTCCGACAGGACATACGAACGGCAGTCGTAGAAAAGAGGAAATGCATGTTTGACATCAATGAAACTATTCAATTTTATAAAGAACAATGTGATTCAATATGGACAAATCGAATTACTTATCTAGTCACTCGAGCCTGTAACTGGGCATTTGGAGGAATTCGCAGTCCTGAAGTCAAGGATCACATTCTGGATCAAGTTAAAGAATGGTTCACTCAGAAGCCATCTAGTTTCGAGATCTGTGGTTTTCTTGAAGAATGCCCGTTCCCTCATGTCACCTATTTACTGCCATGGCATACAGTCGCCATGCAGTTCTTTTATTTTGTCAAGGTCTTGCTAGAGGCAGATTCTGAAATTCGTGACGGACAGGAGCTTGTGTACAATATCCGAATGTTATGTGGAATAACGTTTAGTTGCCAGGATATTGGTAGCCAGACTAATGGTTCCCATTTAGTAGGTTACGCAGCCCGTTATTTGACTGACCAAGAGGAAAGAGAGGTTGTTATTACATATTTTGAAACGTTCACAGATAAAATTGGCTGGCCCAATAAAGCTACTTGTGAAGATTTGAAGGCCGAATGGAGTGGTCGAGATACAATGCTAAATCTTGATTGCTAGCTGTAGATAATGCCTGAGTCCTTGAAACAGTTCATAACATCATAGTCGCCATGTCTTTATCTGAATGAGATAGGAATGACACTGAAAATTCCCTGAACCCCGAGAAACGAGACTTCATAGCCGAGTTCTTGAAGGATTTTGCAACTTTTAGGGACAAGCTCTCCAAGCATGAAAATTTGCTGGCAAGTTTAAAGGCTCAGACCTCCAAATGTTTATATTATCTACACGAGCTTTTATGTCCTATGCCGGCTCTAAAAGTTATTTCTGTAAGTATCAATGTTTAGAGTATATGCGCTGGAGATCCCACTGATTCTATTAACTGCCGAATGACCATATATTTTCCGGTAAAATGAATGCAATACTTGAATGGCAATTTGATCAGCTTTTCGACTTTGGCACCATGATTACTCGCTTCCTTGTAATGAATCCACCGCCAGGGGTCTTGGAGTGTTAACATCATCATCCCCGATTCATTCTTTATGAAACCTTATGATTAGTTTCTATTGTGCTATTTGTTACTATTCTCTTCGACAAGGTATAACCGAATGCTTCATATGACAAAAATTCCTTACATACCAGATTCCGTTACGTTGACAATACATGAATCGGCTTTATTGTCTTCCATCGAATTTTTAGTTGAGTTTGGGGAAGCATCAAAGTCATAGTTCTTCCAGAGTCTGGCCGGAACCTCTCTAATGAAGAAAAGTTCAATTTGCTCATTTGTTCGTCCTACTGTCTCACCCACACAAAACCATATGTAAACCAGAGAGCCGCAGGTTGTGCCAGCATATATAAAGACCATTATTGGACCAAGTCCTGCACTGGTGTAAAGATATGGCTGGGTGAAAACCACGGCCCAAGCAATAACGAAAAATACCGATACAGCACAGGACATGATTTTGTTTCGGTTTCGACCAGAAGCCATTTCAGAAGCAATAGTCCATCCCAGGGGACCCCAAGCGAAATTGAATGCAACGATTACAACATATGAGAAAGTAATGAGTGAGGCTCCGTATTTTGTATTCAGGTTTCGTGCACAGCCAAGAGCCCCGACAATAAGGAATGATATAATCATTATTGTTGTTGTAATCAACAGCAAGGGCCTTCGTGGAATTTTGTTACCTAGAGCAACTGATGCCCCAACAGCAACAAGTTGAAGTATCATTATGATCATAGACATTAGGAATGGGTCATTGAACCCTATGGCTTTGGCGAACACTGTTCCATAGGAGTAAAAAAATTGAATACCAGTGATCTGTTGAGCAAACAGAGCCCCACAGGAGTATAAGAGCTTTCTACGCTCAATTCGGTTGGAAAGTAGTGACTTCCAGGTTGAGCTTTCTTCATTGATACGTTCTTTTCTTACTTCTTCCAAAACCTCTCCTAGCTCGCACTCGAGATCAAAGCCCGCTTCCCCGTAGTTAATCTTAGCCAATGATAGTTTTGCCTTTCTTATCCTATCTTTTCTGACCAGCCAGATTGGAGATTCTGGGAGCCAAGGTAAAGCACATATGATAGTTATAGGAAATATTGCCTGAATGGACATGGGGATCCTATAACACGCCGATGAATTAATCCCACTGACCCCTTGAGCAATGCCGGCTCCAAAAACTTGCGCAATAGAAATTCCAAATTGAAAAGACATTAGTGCAGGTCCACGAATTGGAGCTGGCGCAATTTCTCCAGTGTACAAAGTACAAGTAGCACTGAACATCCCAATACCAAGGCCAATTAGAAGGCGAGCAATAATGAGCAGAGTCTCTATTCCTGGCGACACAACTTGAAGCACTGTCCCAACCAGAACAACAATTGAAGCGATTAGGAACACGCCTTTTCTACCCCATTTATCATTCACTTGGCCGGAAGAAATAGCACCTAACAGTTCCCCAACTTGAAGAATAGATGTAGTTATTGATTGAAACGATGGTGGAAGTACCCAAGCATCTGTAGTTTTGTCCAAATGCCCGTATGATTTTATGAATGGGGGCATCGCCAACACTCCAGTGTAATAGATCCCGTCATATCCAAATAGCACTGCCCCTATGATAGGGAACGTACAGAAAAATATTGCCCAACGGTGGTTCATATTCTTTGGTGTCCAGTAAGCCATCTTGAGTTTCATTTCATGAGTTTCATTTCATGCCAAACGCAGAGTTATATAATTTACTGATGGACATGCAGGTCAATCTGAAGATGATCTCGCAGTTTCCTGTGAGCCCCGCATGCGACGATGACGTACAAAACAGCAACAGCGGGCATAATTTCCCAAACAAAATTAGCTGCGCCCATTCTTACACAGTAATTTAATGTTTCATGCGAAATTGAGCGTGTACATTTTCATGACCAGGTTTAAAGTTTCACGATCTTCTTGCCGGGGTCCGAGTTCGAGGGGGAGATGAATCTTGCCTGCATAGACATGCAACGGGCATAATTTCCTGAATTGTGCAAACTCTCCGCTGTCAAAAGTGCGGGGACAATGCCGATCAGTAAGCGAGTGTGGGGTATTTAGTCTAAAGAATAGCCAACGTCCACACCAGAACACAGTTGCTGCTGATGACGACGAGTAAAGTGTACTTTATCAGTGGAGGCAACCGTGGAATTGGCTTCGCCTTGATACAAAAGATTAGTCTGGAACGCCCCGACGATACGGTTGTTTCTACTGCCCGTGATCCTGCCAATGCAAAAGAGTTAAGACAATGGGCTGACACGCACCCGAACGTCAAGATTATTAAGCTCGACGTCACATCAGAGGAAAGTGTTCAGAAAGCATTTAGAGATGTGAGCCTTCTCGTAGACAGCATTGACGTGCTGATTCTCAATGCAGGAATTGCTCAATCATTTTATCCGGTGCTACAAGCTCCACTTTCCCTATGGCACGAGCACTGGAAAGTTAATGTTCTCGGTCCTGTTATGCTTCTCCGTGAATTTTATCCACTGCTTGAGGCAGGCACTACACGACATATTGCTTTTATTTCTACAATGGCCGCCTCGATGGGAGATTTTGTTCCTATTAGTACGTCTGCCTACGGGCACTCAAAAGCTGCCGTCAATTATGTTGCCAAAGAGCTCAGTTTTGAGCTGGCAGCACAAAATTTTGTTGTGGTAGCTCTACATCCAGGCACACCCACTACTGATATGGGTAACAATTCAGTCAAGGAAATGTTCGAAAAGCACCCTGAGTTTAAAGAAAAGCTTATGGAAGAAGTTATTTCTCCAGGGCAAAGTGCAGAGAAATTGTGGAAGGTAATTTCGAATCTGTGTGATAAACAGAATGGCAAGTTTATCAACATAGATGGCGCTTATATTAAATGGTAAATTATCATTCTATTTTTATATTCGTATCATGATCAGTTACAGTATGAATAACAGTGACATATAACTGAATGAATTAGCACGACTAGCGTCATGCTGCATGAGTAATCCAATTGCGAATGCTTCAGTTGGCGTTGTTCGTAGCATTCTCGGGTATGGGTACAGTTGGTACCAAGTTAATCCCACTCAATGTTAGCGGTTTTGGGTCCCCCCTTGAGCGGAGCTGGATTAATTATCGATAAATGCTACTCTAGGAATTGTAACATATGGAATACAGACAATAAACTGAAGTCGAAGATAGGTAGCTCATTGGATACGATATTGCTAGGTTATATATAGTAAAGTATATCGCGGTAGACCGTGCAACTACTTCAATTGGTAGATAACAATGGGTTTAAACTGATTGCAAATAAAATATTAAGATGTGTTCGTAGATAAATAGAGGGGGTAAGGGTTCAAAATGAGTTCAAACCGAAGTAATGTATAAGAAACATTAAATTAACGTTACCTCTCTTTTCATATTCTTTAAGGCCCTCAATCAACAAGCAACCTCCTTCTATAGGAACTTTGTACCCCATAACTTATAAGGTAAAATCTAACATGAAGATCATAACTCTTTCCTTATGAATCCTTGCCGCCAGATGGGAGGCTCATCCGGCTCGCTCACTCCAGAGGGATTTGACTCCTACACCAACTATGTATATAGCAGTGGAAACAGCAACCCAACGGCTGATCCCTATCAGCCTCAAGCGACAATAGCTCAATTCCACACTGTAGTTGTTATATGTGAAAAATAGATAGATAATTCTGTAACGGCATCTAGCTACAATGCGACTAAGCCGAGGTCGGATAGAGAATACTTTGAGCAGCCTGCTCACTACGCCGCTCATATCTCTTGAAAAGAAGGTACACGACGCCAAAACTGGCGATGATCACAAAGAAGACCAAAACGAAAACCTTTTCGCTACTGATTTCTAATTCTGCTGAAAAAAAAACCCCACTTAAAAATGCAACGAAAACAATCGGCGTACAAGACAGCAACGCAACCAACCCGAACGGACTTGTCATTGATAGCGTTATATCCTTGGTGGTAAACATCTCCACCTGCCAGAGTTCTTTTGTAATCTTCATCTTGGTTTTGGTGTCGTACACAAACTGCATTCGCTTGGGGTCCATATTGATTTCTCTCAGTAGTTCTACAAGACGATCAATAAGCAACTCGTAATTTTCATGAGGATGCAAGATTCCATGGCCTACTTGGCTCATTTGCATCCTCACATTCAGTATTTTAGTCCAGTTAGAGCCGTCATTTTCGGCCAATTCCGTCTCCGTCTCCGTCTCCATGGCGAAGATGCTATGAAATATATGGACGGAATATATGCAATAAGACAATGAGTGGCACTGTTATACGTGTTTACCCTGCAGCCAAAAAATGTGGGTAAAATGTATGAGTAGTTACTCGACGGGGAAAACCGGCAGTCGAACCCCGCCACTCATGCACAATATGCATATGCCTATGCAGTTCTGCTGCAAAATGTACCATTGTCCGATGTGGTTGAGTTAATGTACGTATGAGAGACTAGAAAAGAAGTGTAATCTGTTCAATATATGTAAATAGCGTTTCCTACGTATAATTAGATCTAATAAAATTAGCCTGCCGCCTCTTCGATCGTGAAGGCTTTCGTCTCTGGTCTACTTGCATGGATCCGAAACAAGGTCATCATGGAATATGCCCTTTCCGTTCATATTCTAGAAAAACAAAGTTGCTTGTAAAATTTTAAACAATAGCATATAGATGTACCAGTATGGGCAGCTAAATACATTTCAATATTGAAACACTTTAGAAAGTGCCAGATCTATGTTAGCCACTTTCGGTAATTAAGATCTTGCATCTAAGCCGCATAGTTATATCTCTCATATTATACATAAAATGTTGCATGTGTGAGCGGGCCACTGCTGGTTACCCCGCTGATACACGCAGTTTTCACTCTGGCGCATTTGCTACTGAAATTTGTTTGATTTGACGGCAATTGAGCATAGTACAATGCTATCGGTGCCTCTGATCTCATTTCAATTTAAGATATGAGCCACAGTGCTGCTGTTGGATTCGAGAGGACGGTATCTCCCAACACGCCTGAATTTATACAGTATGAACGAATCAATTCTCGAATATCGTTTATGGTTTTACACTGGCATTGCCTCTGAAATTGGCCACATATTTGCTCTGTATAGTATGTATACATATTTTATGATAGAAGTACAATATATTATAGCTTATTGTATACGCATGCCATATTGCATTGTGCAATTGGAATCTCGAAAGCTAGCCGATAATTACTACTTCGTATGGTGGTGAAATATCGTGAGGTAGACGTCACATATTATATATGGTCTCGTTGTTGCAGTTACTGAAGCGAGGCATTATTCCGTCTGACCATTCTTGTAGATTATCTCAATTCAGCACGGCAACCTCGCCCGTTTACTCCCCGCATTACAAATGCGGCAGAATCAATGATCGGCACGGATACCTATCCAAACTGAAACAGCTGACTCAACGCCAGCATTATTAAAAACGTCCGTCACTACCTTTAAAAATTCGGCGAGCCTTGCTATGATTTCATGGATAAATTACCACATTACCCCAACTTATGCAACCGGCACTCCGCAGAACTCCGCAGATATCCATCAGCCCCCACTTCTCCAGCTGTATATAAATATTGGAATCTGGGGCGGGTTTGGGAAGTGGTAATCTGAAAGATGGTGCAAATTGATAAGGTTGATGGTGAGCTACTCCAGCAGAGCTGGGACAAGCTTATTGCTCAGCTCGAGAAGGAAGTTGAAATTGTCAAGGCGAACGGCAATGCTCTTATCCCAGTAGTAGACTTCAACGAGGTAGTGAAGGAAAAGAATGGCCAATTTGTGTTTGAGGACGATGTGGCTGAGAAAGTGCGAAAAGTAGGCTCCGTAGTTGTCCGTAACGTCATTCCGAAGGATGAGGCGCTCCAATTGAAGGTCGACCTGGAAACCTATTTGGACAACAATCCGAAGCTCAGGGAAGAGAACAAGAACATGTACCATTTGTTCTGGTCACCGAGTCAGCTGAAGGCGCGGTCGCATCCCAGCATGATCAAGCTTCAGCAAGCTCTGATGAGCATTTGGCACAGCAGAGACTCACATTCACAGCAGGTGTCTACGAAGTTTCCGTTGGCATTTGCAGACCGGTTTCGAATTCGTCCACCTGGCGCGACGATGCCTCTGTTCCCTCATGTGGATGGCGGATTCATCGGGACAGGCGACAACAGGTCCGAATTCAACCAAGTATTCGCCAAAATCCTCGAGGAGGGCAACTTTGAAGAGTATGATCCGTTTGACTTCACGGACCGTCTAACTGCTCTCGACAATGAGCATGCCAGTCAGAGAGGCAAAGGAAACGTTGCCTTCCGAATGTTCCAGGGCTGGCTGTCGATGTCATCTACTGGTCCAGGTGGAGGCACTCTGCAGGTCAACCCAATGCTCAAGTACACTTCCGCGTACGCCCTGTTGCGTCCTTATTTTGCGTCCAGCGTCGACTTTGACGGCGAACCTTCTGAAGACAAGGGCGACGTGCCGTGGAAATTCACCGGTCGCGATGTTTTCAAGGGAAAGCCTAGCCGTCAACATATGAACAAGACTCATCCTCACTTACAGCTGGACGAGACTATGGTATCAGTCCCATTTGTGGAGCCTGGAGATTACGTCGCGTGGCACTGTGACACTATCCATGCCGTTGAATACGAGAGCAGTGGACCGGGCGATGCATCCGTCATGTATATTCCTGCAGTGCCACTCACTAAGGACAATGTTCTCTACTTGCTGGAACAAAGGGAGGCGTTTAAGAATCTGACCACGACGACGATGTTTGGGAAAGATAGCGAGGAGAAGACCCATGTTGGAGCCGGATCTTTGCAAGATATCATTGGATCTAGGGGACTACAAGCTATGGGACTGGGAGACATGCGTTTTGATGCTTCGCAGGCGACGAGTCATGGAGAAAAGCAGATAATCGAGAAAGCAAATAAGCTACTGTTTGTGTGATATCTGTGACATGTCGAACTTGCAGACTAATTTATAAGTATTTTGTTCAGGGATAAATAAACTCAACTTAATCATGCAAGCTTTTTTTCGTTAAATGATCAATATGTTTCACTATAATTTTATTTTTCTTTTCATGTTGAAATCGTACAGTGCAACAGTCTTATATTGGTCGAGATAACAAGCTCATCGTTTTCTAAATTATCCGATACAATTCCGGATCATGAGACAGACACCTTCCTGGAAGTCATAGCTATAATAGCCGAGACAGCGAACTTAAGGGATCCGGAGTAGAATGTAAGCGCGCCAGATGCAATAGCAATACTAAGTTTCTGTCTATTAACAAATTGCAAATAAAATACGATATTGATCAGGCATGCGCCCAATTGATTGGGAATTCAAGTCCGTGGTGGTTGTTCTGGGTTACCCATTCCCGGTTAGTTGGCTTGAAAGCCCACGAATATTCGGTGGTGGGGGTGTCATTTCCGACTCTCCGGCGCTCAATTCGTGTGATCCGAGCAGTTCTGGCCGCTTTTTTCAAGTCCTGAACTGGATACCAGTAGGCTTTGAAGATGCTTTGAAGATTGTCCGTGATGTCAAGGTTGTTTCTTGCACTGTCATACATTGGATATTGTAGAAGCGCATGTTCAGCGCGCCAGATACAGATTCTGCGCAGTATGTAATAGGCCGACAAACGGGCTCAGCGCCCAACTTCCACGACTGATTCTACGAACCTGGCTATAAATATTTTTTACTTGCCACACCGTGCGGTAACTGGTGGACGATAAACTAAACAATCCCACAGGTTCCAGAGATCATTTGCTCTACTTCCTGGTGCTGGTAACCAATACGGTTATGAACCTGCAGAGGCGGGGAAGCCGGCAATTCCATTCCTTCCTCCGCTCTATACAGTTGATCATGAGTGTATTGATCACAAGACGTTCAAAGATTTTTATTCATCTGAATATTTTGCGAGAAGACTGATTGATTTTCTTAGTGAAGATGATAACGAAAAACCCTTTTTCGCATATCTCCCATTCACTGCTTCTCATTGGCCTCTGCAAGCTCCTCAAGAAGTGATTAAGCAATACCGAGGAAGATATGATGAAGGACCCGATAAACTTCGACAAGCAACACTTGAAAAGCAGAAAGAGTTGGGTCTTGTTTTATCTAACCATACTATTTCCCCAATCATAAGTGACGAGCCCAATTGGGAAGACCATTCTTCTGAAGAGGGTGCCAAATCTGCTCGAACCATGGAAATTTACGCACCTATGGTTGAAGTGATGAACAAGAATATTGGTCGTGTTCTCACACATTTGGAAGAAAACGGTCAGCTCGATAATACTTTTATCATTTTCATGTCGGATAACGGCGCCGAAGGTTCCATTTTAGAAGCAATTCCTGTACTTTCTTCCAGCCCTCCCGTGAAGTATTTTGACAATTCAATTGAAAATTTGGGGAATTACAATTCGTTCATTTGGTATGGTCCAAGATGGGCTCAAGCGGCCACAGCTCCTTCTAAGCTTACGAAGGGATTCATTACTGAAGGCGGCATCCGGTGTCCAGCAATTATCCGATATCCCAAGCTTGTCCCCGAAAAGCGAATTTCAAGAGAATTTAGCACCGTGATGGATGTATCGCCCACCTTTTTGGAACTGGCAGGAATACCCGGTGGGCCCTGAATTTTCACGGCAACCCAGTGGTTCTTCCTCGGGGTGTTTCGTGGGTTAACCACTTCAAATTCTCAAAGTCACATCTATGGTGCTACCAGCTTTAATGGGTGGGAATTGTTCAGCCAAAGAGCCGTAAGAAGAGGCTTCTGGAAAGCGTTTTATATTCCAAAATGTGATCAAACCTAAAAGTGGGAACTGTACAACTTGGAAAACGATAAGGGTGAAACAGAGGATCTAGCCGAAAAACGTCCAGATATTCTAGCAGCGTTGCTTGAAGATTCGTTGACTTACGAGACAGAAACTGGCGTTGTGGTTCCTGGCGACGAAGACGCAGTTAAAATGGGAATTTTCGCCAAACCATCACCGAAGAAACTCGTTGAAGCTTCTTGAATCAAATAGTATCTACATATATGTTGTGGATTTACAGTACTCTGTTTACATACCCTAATCATTCCTTATTTCAAATGTCTGCGAACCAGCTAATACGTAGATCATTTCCTCATTGGAAGCCAAGATATGTATAAATTACTGCGTACAACTGTATTTAAAAGGCGGGTTCGCTTGACGCGAGACCAGCTTTTAACAAATGTCTTGGGTAGTTAAATCCTGTATTTGTAAACCTTAGGCAAGTCGGTTGAGGAATGGCAGGCGTATAAAACATTGCATCTACTCAAGTCAAAAGTTTTTAAATTATTTCATCCACCGTTTCCAACAGAATTAGTACCAGAATAGTAGCCACTATCAACCAAATTACCGCCAAAAGAAACTTCCTGCGATTTGTCATGCTCTTTGCTATCAACGGTCTTCAATGCTTCTTCAAACGCCAAACGAAGATCGTCTAGATCCTGTTGATAATCATCGTCATCTCTCGCCACGCGCGACACATTAAAGTCGAAAATAAAGACCTTACTTTCACACAGTCTCATATTGCGAGGATGTAGATCGCGATGAACAATCCCTAGCCGGTGGATTCTTCTAAGCGCAGAGAGTGCTAAACGGTAATGCTCCAGACTGGCAAAGTCAGGCTCGACATCTCCAACATCCTGCATTAGTAGATATGGGCCTCCCAAAGTACTGAACTGATGGTCCTTGGAGTAATCAAACATAGTTCCATAATGTACCAATCGGGGAATGCAAATACCTTGAAGAGATTGAAGGATCACGTACGTACGGATTTCACAAATCTGATCGGTTTCTTCCATTGTTTCGAGCTCCTCGGGAGCAACAAACGTTCCAAAGTAGTCAAACAAACAATTGCACGAATGGTAAGCGAACAACTTGAAGATGTAAGACTTGTCCTGTGGAAGGGGATCCGAGATGATCTTCGAACGAACCCTATAAGTCTGAGTAAGATACTCCGGCCCCACTTTGAGATCTTCAAATTTGTTATAGAGCAACTCCAGGAATGCTGGATCTTGATAGTTCTTGACAACAGTATTACGTATATCTCCAGCTTCAGTCGTCTCTTCAATACTTTTTAAGATTTGTTGATGTTTCTTGCGGGAAAGCTGTCTCAATTCTTCTTTCGATTTATGCAATGCCGCATACACCGCATTAGACCATTTCCCTGGATTTTCCCGGTCGACTCCAGGTGGTGGAACCGTCGCCCACAAAACAGCCGCCAGGATGTTTCGGACAGATTCGCTGCCCTCATGTCTGTATGATGTGTACCTACTCTGCACTTGGACTTCCTCCAGTCGAGGATATTCCCGTATGACTCTGTAAAATATTTGGCACGAATAGTCGCTGAGACCAAAGTACTCAACGCCATACAGAAGTACGTAAAGGTACATCTGCTTGAAGGCTAGCAGATATTTTTCAATACATTTTCTCTTCAAGCTCTGATAAGCTTGAGATCCCCGAACAACAGCATCGTTTAGTTCGGGAGGGAGATATGTATCGTCGTTACGATGCATATAGAACAAATAGCCCCATCCGATTTTTTTAGTGTGAGGCTTTACTTCATTGAAAAACAGAAGCGTGCGCTTTACCTCACCGGCGAAGGATAGCCCCATGCCTGTATCAGACCGGTAGCGGGGCGCATGGGCAAAGGTAAGATGCATGTTGCAGCCAGATCCGCCGGTCAACCGCAAGTCATAATATTTTTCGTAGTGGAGATGTCCAATTTCTTTGATAAAAAGAACGGAAGGTTCCATGATTGACCTTTCAATTACAGGTTGTATGCGATCTTCGCTCTTGCTAAAGAAATCCTCCGCCGTCTCTTTCAGGGAAAAACGTTTGACAGAGTCTCGCAAAAATTCATCACCGAGAGATCTCAGCCGTCGCAGATTTTGCTCATTTCCTAAAAGACCATCCAAAACCTTGTCCAGATTTTCCTGTAAGGGTTGTACGTCCAGCGCTTCCCTGCTATGGGTAATGTCACGGAGACGTTGCATGGCAGTACTGTTTGTCATCAAAGAGCTAACATTACCTTCTGTGACGAAAGTAGGTTCGGCTGTGAGTAGGCGAGTACCACGCCGAACATTGGGGTTCCTAATAGTTTGAGCATTGGGGTTGTCATTCAAATCAACTGAGCTTTCCGCATGGGCGATAAGCCGTAAATCAAAAACATTCACGAGTGGCCAAGAAAAAAGACAGCGAAGCCAAACCCGGGGTGAACAATAGCGCGTAGCGGCTTCCAAAACTGCGTCGAAACTTTGAAACTGAACTGCAATATTCTCAGGAATACGGAATTCATATCCATTGAACGAAATTGGGGTAGACTGGGCCCATCCTGTATATAACAGCACTCCGTCGTTATCCTGGAAAGGATCCATTTCTGACAATTCAGAAAGATCAAGTTTGGTGGTTGATGCGGCCATCTTGCTCTATTTATCATCCCCTCCTCACATTGGCAGATGTGCGAGACCAGTCATTTCACATCACTCGATGGGGCATTGATGCAGCCAGAGAATCTAAGAGGGTAACCCGCATTCTGAAAAGTTAACGATTGATGGGTAAGGGTAGTCCGGAAAAATAATAAAATACTATGATCATCACAAAGATAAACCTCATCAGTGAGATGATCTCATAGGAAACAAGCTAAGGCAATAACGCGAAAGGTTCTTAACTAACCTCGAAGAGGAAATTCGAGGTTTCCAAATATCCATCCACTTTTCTGATTGGCTAAGTAAAAGAGGGGACACTGAGTCAATGGTATCCTTATAAGGCCCAGACAGGCAATTCTAGGTTTCAGACATGCTTCTCTCCTGTCTGACGCAAAGCGGGGAAGATGATAATATCCTGCGAGGTGTTCTTATTGAGCCGAACCCAGCATTTTATGCAGTCCATCCCGTATGCACACCTTATGCTTTATAGGGGCTCGTCCGTTATGATGGTGCAACCCATGGGGCAAGTTATGCAATGTTTTATAGGATCCAGGGTTATCGACATGCGTTCTTACTTTGATCAACTAACGTGTACTTCACATTTCTACGATTCACGATATTCCATTATTTGGTTATATTACTCCAAGTATAATCTACTAAATCCAGAACCATATTTCTCTAATACTCCGATTAGCAAAATCGTATCCTGTTTGCATCAACATTTCCTATTTTCAGAATAATCATCGTACGCATTTCCTAAAACAGGCTAAACAATTAGAGTTGCATATCGCCGTTAATTATCTGCAGATCGCATTCTAATAAGCGTTCTTCAATGGTTACGAGAGAACGACAGCGTAACTCTGAGAACAGTTCCGGAGCAACCGTGATATTCGGGAAAAGAGCTCAGTTCATTTTAGTTCATTGGTGCTATGAGGAGTGTTCTATTGATGGAGACTCTCTAGTCGCACATGAAACACTGGCTGGACGGTTAAGAGGCACACCCAGCAGACTGTAGGCTGACTCTCGGACACGCCATTTTACCAATGCAGAAGAACAGACGTTGACAAAGCTAATAATGGAATGCGAGTACAATGACTCAAGCAAAGGATTCTTTTATCGGTCTATCATGAATCCGGGGCTGTACTCTGCACAACAACCAAACGCATTGAGGACTTTTCTTCTGGGAAGCCCAAGAGCGGAACTCAATAAACTGGTTCAATTAAGGACGGGCCATGGAGCCTTTGGCGCGTTCTTTCGAAGATTCAACATTTCAAACCGGTTGCACTCTTGTAGGTGTGGTGCAGATGAAACTGTTGAGCATATTCTTCGTGATTGCCCAGTTACTACTCATAAGCGATCGATCCTCCGTGAGGTTTCACACGAACTGGATCTTTCGACTCTTCTTAACACCAATAAGGGTCTGAAGGCAGTCGTGGCTTACTTGGCCGCACTACCTTCGCTTTTAAACTAGGCGGTAAGGTCTCATGAAGAGCTCGCTAGTATGGGTTTTCCCTCAAATGCTTGGTGGTCTTACAAACCCCTATAGTTGAAAGGTTTTCCTATACTCATGGGTTCCGGCCATGGGGAATCCAGCCCATCAAAATATGCTGACAGCAATCACGTCGAAAGAGCCTGCACTGGGAAAATAGGTTGAGCAGTCCTACTAGAACAAGAAGTATGGTTATGTGGATGGTTTTGATTTTATTATTTACTGTTATATGAGTATATGTATTGTATAGGACTCTAATGTTGATTATGATGATGAATGTGATGAGAGAAATCAGCCGCTTTCACATTATCGACTCAAATTGCTCAATATCTACTCAGGCAGCGGGATAGAGCAGCGGCATGCATGATCTCAAAAAACTGGTTGCCAGTCATTTGGAAAAACTCGGATGAGCCATTTCGGCAACATAAACACTTCCCGGCTGTGAGACGAACGAAGATCCAGAGCCTACAATCAATCTGCCAGCATAAACATGCCTCGATTGATGGCAGGAGCTTGAATACAAGTACCTATAATCACTAAAAGACATCCCAGGAAGAGACACTGCTTGCGCCCAATTTTATCAAGGACCACGGGAGCAAGCAAAATACTTGGATAGCTTCCGATAGAGTAAATGACTTGGACTACACCTTCCAGGGATGACGTTTCACCGAACCTGAAGTACGATACATAGGCGGGATCTCCATTGATAGTACCCATAATAGTCCCATCGTAACTATTTTGCCAAAAGGAGAAGTAAACAACACTCAAAATGAGATACAGCTTCAACTTCTGCTTGGACCAAGGACTAGAATTGACGGTGGGTCCGATCTCCTCCAAGTTGGAATTGGCTATCTCAGTATCCTCCACAAACTCAGATTCAACTTTCATGCTCATAATGAAAGAATAATAAAGAGGCAATTGTAAAAACAGGTTTTGTTATTCATTGACACGGTGCATTCAAGCTGCAATTTATAAACTTCGTCAACTGTCGTCTGCCCCGGTTCATCGATACATAGGCCAAGGGCAGCCAGGCGCGATTTTTGTTTTCTCGACCCAACCCGTCAAGTCAGAGTATACTGGAGGAGTGACGGTATTGACCGATGATGTTAGTCTACGACTTTGTGGATTATCTGGCCAAGCTGGTGGTCAAGGGGAGGTCACAGTGATTTACGAGAATATGATTGAATAACAAGATGATTGCATGCAAATACCAATACACGTCTAAGAATAATTGTATCGACATAGCTACCTCTCCTAAAATTTCTTTCGTTCACTACAAAATCCTTTCAGGATAAAATCTGCATTCACGAATATTTTACCTAGATATGGTTTACTACAAAAAGACTCTGCTGCCCGTGGACTCAGACTTCTCAATTGCGGCTATTAGCTCGTGTAACTTTAATCCATCCTTGAGAGTTGGATGCCCGTCAACGTTGGAACCTTGACCCTGAGATTGATCTTGTCTAGAGTAATCATAATACGATTCCCACAGGCCCAGTATATTATCCACAACTGGATTGAAAGGAGCAGGAGTGATATCTTCGAGCACTCCTGGCTTTTCGATACTGCTGTATTTCATCTCCATTCTGACCAGTTGCGTGGATGCTCGGCTCCCGGTAATCAAAAGTTCACCACGTGTGCCGTGAATTTCCAATCGCAGTCCTTCACTGGCACCAATGCTCTTTCCACCTCGCACATGAAACGATAGCGCAGCCCCTGACTGCAGCACTCCTGTGATGATTACTTCATCAGCAACAGTTCTGTTCAGTGTCTGTCCAGTTTTCTCACCGTTTGAGTACAGTTCGACAGTGGGAAATTGAGTGAGAAGACGGCTGCTAACCGATTTGAAGTCACCCAGTACATAGGTCAAGGCATCCAGGGTGTGCCCAACGGGAATAGTGAGCAAACTGGCACCGCTAGCCTTGTCTTGCATGTATGCATTGGCAGGTCCCAGAGAATATGTGTCCCCCCAATGGTCCCCGCATCCCGTCAAGCTTACGTGGACGATCCGTCCTAGCTGACCAGATTCAACCAGCTGTTTTGCTTTGAGAATAGCGGGAGATTTACGAGATTGCAGTCCAACTACACTGCGTGAACCACGAGTAATGGCAAGTTCATACAATTCCTTTGCTTCGGCCAGTGACTTACCGACAGCCCACTCGATATAGAGGTCCTTCCCCGCAGCAAGAATAGGCTTCGCAATTTCATAGTGGTCGGGAATCTTTATTGATACCAAAACGATATCTACGTCCGATTGCACAAGATCGTCGAGGGTGCCAAACGGAACTGCTTCTGTCAAGCCATACGCATCAATTGCCCTCTGGGAGGACACTTGCGAGGAATTGAGGACGCCAGAAATAACAAACTTTTGCTGCAAAGACTTTAGAACCGGTAAATGGGACACAGTTGCCCAAGACCCTGAGCTACCAAGCCCAATTATAGCAACTTTTTTAGCCGACATAGAGTACAAGGTAAGCTTAATATAAGGTGAAGTACAAAGTAAAGTAACAAGGGGAATTAAGCGGCTCTGATGTCTTCATAAATAGGTCTTGATATTGATATTTTCTAGCTTACAAATGTTCGCCTCTCTTTTGGTATATCTCGGCCGATACGGAGATATTAGAACCCAATTCCCGACGTTACACGCCCATGATCTACAAGGAGGCACCTAGCTCTAGACCACGGAAAAAACATGAAAAATCACTTTCAGCATAAAGATGATCGGACTATCAGCAAAAACAGGTCCACGCAATTTGTGAAACGACACGAGGAGGTGGTCGCGAAATTTAGCCGAAATATACCCTATCAAAAGGGTTACTTTTGCCCCCACGCCAGTATACCCAAACCCTCAAGAATCCCCCACCTTGATACCACCATATATATAATGGCATGCTGCCAATCCACAGACCAGTAGGAAAATGTTGAGTGGTCGCGCAGGGCTGACTTTGAGAACTTTCAACCGCCTAGGAGGATCAATTGGTCCAATACGGACACGAATTGTTTCGGTAGTTTCTCGCAGGCATGCCTCTGGGTCTTCTCGGCCTGCTTCCGGTTTCTCGAGCAGAGTAGCGCTATATGCTGGAGGTGCGTTGGTGTTAGGAGCAGGACTGGCTGTTTACCAAAACACCAAAAAGCGATCTAGCCACGAAGTAGTTACATCTCATACGCGGGCGCAAGTCGCGGAGCATAACACTAGGGACTCTTGCTGGGTCATAATCAACAACAAAGTCTATGACGTTACAGAATTCCTTCAGAAACATCCGGGTGGTGCTGGCCCGATTTTGCGTAAAGCAGGCCAGGATGCCACCAAAGAGTTCGAGCTGATCCATCCTTCTGGGACGCTGAAAGAGAATGGATTTTCCCCTATTGGTGAGGTGGAGCCTCTGGCCTATGTTGATCTGGATCGGCCCAAGGTTTCTCTTCCATGCCTCGAAGCGATGATGAATCTGAATGACTTCGAAGAGACAGCTAGCAAAGCGGTGCCCCCTGAAGGTTGGGCATATTACTATTCTGGTTCAGACGATCTGTATACCAAAGTGTTGAATAGTGAGATTTTTCAGAAAGTGTTCCTGCGGCCACGGATATTTGTTGATGTTACGGAGGTCGACACGTCCAGTTCTATCGCTGGCTACGAAACCACACTCCCATTATTCGTGAGCCCGGCTGCTCAGGCAAAACTGGCCCATCCCACTGGCGAGCGTGGGATTGCTATAGCGTGTGGAAAAGAAGGCATTCTGCAGATGGTGAGTAACAATTCGTCCATGGGATTTGAAGAAATTGTCGACGATCCTATTGACGAAGACCAGAAATTCATTTATCAGTTGTATGTGAACGACTTCCGTGCAGTTTCTGAAGAGAAGTTGAAACGGGTTGTTGACACCGGCAGATGCCATGCGGTGGTGCTCACGCTGGATGCGCCCACTCCGGGAAAGAGAGAGATGGACGAAAGGTTACAGAGCGAAGGGAAAGAGTTTGATCCCAAGGTTCCGTTCCAAGATCTTGGTAATGTGGGAATTGGCCAGCAGATGTTTGCTGGAACAGCCGCTGACCTGACCTGGGATGATCTGACGTGGCTTCGAGATCAGCTTCCTGAAGACATGCCTATACTTCTTAAAGGTATTCAAACTTATGAGGACGCAGTACTGGCGGCGTCTGCATCTCCCAAAGTGACCGGCATAATCCTGTCTAATCATGGCGGCAGAGCTCTGGACCAATCTCAGCCTTCGTTATTGGTGCTTCAAGAATTGCGCAAAAATAGCCCTGAAGTGTTTGACAAACTTGAGGTATATCTTGATGGAGGCGTCAGACGAGGCACCGACGTTGTCAAAGCTCTTTGTCTCGGTGCGAAGCAGGTAGGAATTGGCCGACCTGCTCTTTTTGGATTAGCAGGCTACGGAGAACCTGGTGTAGAGCGTGTAATCCAAATCATGCGGAGAGAGATTGAGATTGCTATGAGGTTACTTGGCGTTCACAGAATTGAGGATCTAGGCCCTCAACATTTGAACACGAAACTGTTGGATGAAATGGTGTACACCAAAGATTGAATAGAGAAGCATAATTAATGTTGGCTCCAAAAACTGCATCTGTTAAATATAGCTCGTAAAGAACAAGCAATGAAACGGACGAAAGAATAAACTACGATATAAAAGAGTTTTTCTTCAATCAATGTTATTTTGTGTTGTAATCAGTCAAACTAGTCCTTCCCGCTTATATTAAAGCGCAGTTCCTGCAACGCAAGAAGGGGACCACACCACACTATGCTGCAATGACGGAAGTTACAATTGTAAAACCCGAGACCACACCAGAAGCATCAACACGACTTTAGCTTGCTATTGAGAACTGCAAAATATCGATATGGGTTATGGACCACCTCAGGGAGCTTTTCTGAACCAGCATTGCGTTAGGCCCATCACACGAATACGAGAACCGAGTATCCGTTTACGGACGACCACTCAAAGATTGCCCCAGTCGAGGTGTCATTACGATGATGTCCTGCAAAGTCTAGTAACTGTACAGTAAAACTGAAAATACATATCAATTGAGGTTGGGGATGGCAAGAATCTATTAGTTGATGATCCAAAAGATTATGTAGATTATTTCCGCATTGGAGCCAAAATCGTATACGAGCATTAAGGCTTATATGCCTGCGCGAAGTGACAGATAATTCTATAACAGACATCGAAAATCTGATATGTTTGGCGGCCCAAATGAAGCTAGAAGGGAATACTACATGATATTGTTACTTGTAGAAGTAATAATTAGGAATTATAAAATGTGATCATTAGAGCGAGCGTTGGAAAAGACGGTTTGGACGAAATACTTACTGTAAGAGTAGGATTACAGCAACTAGCAATTGACAATGATTCAATCACTCAGTAACCAGTTAGACCTGGGTCGGTTTGCGACACCGCTGAGCTTCTTGACACCAAAGAAATGATAAAAGTTCTAGTCTAGCTCACTCATTTGTAAGATAGATATCTGGATTTGATAAGGAATTCATCGCGCAGTCACTTTGATCTAGGACTAACTCTCGTACCGTCTGCTTCCTCTTCCCGCGGAGAGTTATCCTGCTGGCTCACAGTTTCACTTTTAAACTCTGCATTTTCATGGATTCCCCGGATGTCGACGCGATATTCTTTTGCCCTTCTTTCGCTGGAAACAGTAAGGGAGCTGTCAGAAAGCTTTCCTTTGGAAGCCGATAGTTCTAGTTCACAGCAGAACAAGTTCAACCGCATTTATTTGAAGTCAAGTAACCTTAGAGGTTTGAACTAGGTAAGTATATTATATCAGCGACTCGAATAAACAGAGATTAGAGGTTAAATTATAAAGCAAATACCTATTCCTGGGCTATCATGGAATGCCGGCGTCAGTGTCGTATGTTGGACTCCTCAGTAGGCCAAGAGGATCAAACTCCTATATCACTTTTCACGTATTAACTATAACGACTCACGATATTCCATCATTTGATCCTGATACTCCAATTAGGGAATTATTCTGTCTATCCGATAAGGGTCGAGATCAACAAGGTTGAGTTCTGTAGATCCGTGTTAGCTTTGGATATGACTAACTACAATTCCCTAATTGGAGTATCAGAGAAAGGTAGATCTAAGGTTTGTATAAGCATACCTGGAATACTATAACAACACGATGGAGTATCGTAGACGTAAGTAGTACGTGTATCAGAGTTTAGATAGATTATAGTTTTTTAGTAAAATGACACATAGTTACACAAAACATAAATACTCATATAACCCTAACCTGAGGGAACACACAGTGCAGCTGAGCCACAGGAATATGCGACAGCTGCACCCCGCTTTCCTACGAATGTACAAAGAATAATTATTCCTGGCGGACGCCTGATGAGGACTGTAAACGTGTGCGGGCAACGACTGGCGGAAACAGAGGTGGAATTTTCTGCATCTCATCAATGATTGGCCTCATCTGCTCCTCGTGACCTACGAGACCTGCTGAAAGATTGGAAGTCGGCTAATCTCACCCGCCGACAAATAGTCACCGAAGAGGGCCAGAGTTGTACCACCACCAGTAGGGCCAGGCACATAGCCCGTGTCACCGACTACGAAAGACCACCTTATAAGGGGCTACTCTCATGGCCACTGTGATGTATAGGGCCATTGAAAAGATTTCAATAGGTTTAGGTTTCACACTGCAACCACGGCGTCTCAGTTTGCAATTTTCTAAGCTACGGTTCATCCGTCCCTCGTCCCTCGATTCATATGTATACAACTGGTATTCCAACATACTGGCTCCAATTAACACACGGAGTTTGGTACTCCCTATGCAGTTTATTGTTCTACTGCAAAGATCCTTGCAGTAGTCCCGCATATCCTGCAGGGTTTCACCCTGCTCTATTCAAGCCTGCCTACCCCTTGAGGTAACATTTGCATTACGGCTGCTATTCCAATTTAGTGGGGAAGTGGTGGAAACTTTAGCGGAAAAAAATTGTCGACCATAAAATTATGAAATCAATGAGGCATGGTGGAAACTTTAGCGGAAAGCATTTCTGCCGAACCCAGCATTACCTGTCAGCTTTATCATGAATCGTAGTGAGAGTGTGCGTCGTGTTATTGTTGACAATAGGGATTACTTTATATGTTATATTCGATGATAGTTATCAGGACTATACCCACAGGTTTTATAGCACAGACCGAAATTGTAGAATACACTCTGCCGTCAACAGATCTTCACCTGCGCGTTCAGTTCGACGATGCGATTGTCGCGTACATTCAAAAGGCGGGGGATCGGCTCATCCTAGGTGCAACATGTCTAGGATATGTAGTAACGGAACATAGTTACTTCAGATATCACGCTTTATCTTGACTATATAAATGAGTGCCTCCTCTCACTGAGTTTGATCTTGGCTTTCTAAGATCTTTCCAGTCATCGTACTTCTGATATCGATGTCTGACATTATCGAATATAGTGCGGAGTCGGTGGGAGACATTACCGAACATGCTATGAAATCTAAGACAAATTATGCTGAATACGAGGCTAAAGAGCTGGCTTGGATCAGTGACATCTCAGAAGCCATGCTTCTTGAATTGGCACCAAACGGCGAGGGGGCTTATATTATGGAAAAGATAACACAGATGTCTGAAGAAGAAGCTATGGGGATCATTTTGGAGGAACTGCCGTCTCATCAAGAAGATGATTGGAACTTCCCTAGCGAGATGCGAGAGAGGATGAAGAGACTTGCCGGGGGACGCAAGGGATATGGTGAGAATTTTGATAGAGATCTGCGAATTGATGCCGTAATGTTGCGTTATTCGTCACCTTATCCCGAAGTTCGGTCAGTGGCAGAACCACTTGATGATCCCAATATCCCAGTTGAGACTATTAGGGCTTATTTTCTCGGATTTGCATGGGCTATTATCGGGACTTTCGTTAGTACTTTTTTCAACTCCCGATTCCCCGGAATATCGCTTGGGTCAAGCGTGGTACAAGTTGTATTGTACCCCTGTGCTAAGTTTCTTGAATTTGTTCTCCCAGACTGGGGTATCACTGTTTTTGGCACTCGACACAGTTTGAACCCTGGGCCGTTTACGTATAAAGAGATGATGTTTTCAACCATCACTTACAACGTAGCCATCTACACTACGAATACGTACACGACCATATTGACTCAGAGGATGTTTTACCATTCCGACTTTGTGACCTTTGGCTATATGTGGATGTTCACAATATTTGTGCAGTTTAGCGGAATGGGGTTTGCTGGCATACTCCGTCGCTTTTCTGTCTACCCTACTCGGTGTCTGTGGCCCTCGGTTCTACCGGTTATTTCTATGAACCGCTCCCTTTTTCGTTCTGAAAAACCAGAAAGGATCAACGGCTGGACTATTACGCGTTATAGGTTCTTTTTCATTGCGTTCTTTGGAATGTTCCTGTACTTTTGGATACCGGACTATTTGTTTACAGCTCTCAGTGAGTTCAATTGGATAGCCTGGATAGCCCCCCATAATGCCAATAATGTGCTTATTACGAGCATGTCCAACGGTCTTGGATTCAACCCCATATCTACATTTGATTGGAACGCTGCAACTCAGAGTTTTGCAGCATTGTCTAATCCAGTTTTCAGTGTGGTGCATCGATTTGTCGGTAGTGTTATTGGAGGGATAGTCATTATTGCCATTTATTTCACTAACAAAAGCTGGACCGCCTACCTGCCGATCAATAGTACTGGACCCTATGACAACACTGGAAATTCTTATAATGTTAGTCGAGTCGTGACCGATGGCAGGTTGGATGAACAGAGATATCAACAATATTCACCGCCCTTCTATTCGGCTGGATATCTTTTGGTCCAAGGTTGTGCTTTTGCTTTCTATCCTGTCTTCTTTTTGTACGTCATGGGAAGTCAGTGGAGAGTTATCAAAAAGGCTTATATTGATGTTTACAAAGGGATCCGGTATGGTACAGGTAACTTTGAAGGCAGAAAGGACATCCATAGCAGATTGAATTCTAGGTTCAAGGAAGTGCCGGACTGGTGGTTCCTATCCATTCTTGTGACCACCATCGTCCTTGCGATCGTTTTTGTGAAAATATTTCCAGTGGACACTCCAGTGTGGATTCTGTTTGTAATATATGGCATTTCCTTTCTATTATGTGTTCCAGAGAGTGTTCTGACGTCCACAACTGGAGCGGATTATGGCATAGGTGGGTTGTTCCAAGTTATTACCGGGTATTGTCTACCCGGTAACCCTCAAGCTTACATGATTACTCAGGCTCTTGGAGGATGGGCCCTCGTGGGTTATGGGGACAACTATGTTCAAGATCAAAAGATGGCCTACTACAGTAAAATCCCTCCTAGAGCAATTTTTAGATCACAAATGACAGCTATCCTGCTAGTGAGTTTTGTGGCCGTTGGGACCCAAACCTTCATCTTGGGACATGTCCAAGGACTGTGTTCCCCGGATCAGCCTGATAAGTTTACGTGTGCAGGGGATGGTCAGCCTCTATACACAGGCTCCTTGTTTTTTGGGCTGCTGGGTTCAAAGAGAGTCTTCCAAGGGTTATATCCCCTTTTGGCATGGTGTTTTTTGATTGGACTGTTGCTGGCTATATTTTTTATTGTACTTCAATGGTATGGACCGTCGATTGGCTCGAAATTAAGGGCAAGAGCAATGAGAAAACTGAGTCCCAAGACCTTTGAGATGGTGGATAAGTTTGTGTTTCGCTCACTATCATTTTTGCTTGGGGTTAACCCTTGCCTGATCATCATGGGCGTTGCGAACTGGGCTCCATCGAATATGGGATACAAATTCGCAGGGCTATACTTGAACCTCACGTTTATGTACTATATTCGACGCAGGTATACTGGGTGGTGGGAAAAGTACAACTATTTGTTGTCGGCAGCATTCTCTGCCGGTGTCGCGTTCGCTGGAGTGATTATATTCTTTGCTGTCGAGTATCATCCGAAGCCTCTCAATTGGTGGGGTAACAACATCAATAGTGTCGGACTTCAAAGTGCATCTCTGACTCGTCTGCCTATTCCTGAGCGCGGGTATTTTGGGCCAGAGAAAGGATCTTTCCCTTGAATAGAACTGACATTGACACTGCCTTTGATGCGAGAATATTGGAAAGTCAGGAGTACGGAGAGTTAGCTATGAAGTTGCAGAGAATAAGAAACAATCAACATCTGAATTACGCTAGATTACTTTGTAAGCCTTTTCAGTTCGCTTGAAATCGTATTCTTATAAGATATCAGAAGCTGTGAAGTTTTAAATTGTACTTGCAACAACGATAGACCCTCACCTGCAGTCACACGATTGTTGAGGTTGACTAGGCAACGCCGGATGACCGAGCCTTTCCAAACATGGAAGGCAACTAGCTGTCGTATATATATACGAAGTAGCTATACGTGTGAATGATTCAATACCAATGGTATCTTTTTTTTAGGTGGCTATCACGTATCTATGTAGAAGATTGAGGCAGTTCTCTCCATGCAACTAAACTTTCAGGCTATACTCTTGACGTTAAGGATATTTGTAGGTTTTATTTCCATTCTCTGATTTTAGAATTCATTTAACTCTGCGTCAAGGATTGAGCATGAGCTATATTCTATTTCGTCTCTACAGCTTTCTCTAACACAGATCGGGAATAGTAAAGGTATGTAAGAGTATCGAGTAACCTTGTCACAGCAGAAGATATAACATGCATATAAATTCTTTTATTTACCTTATCAGCTTGTCGTAAGTGACGGCATTCCAACTGCGACGGTTACCGTCCGTGTTAGAAGCCAATGAGACAGGTATTGTAAGGACCACGATAGCGGATAGGTCTGACAGACAGTACCCATTTGATTTACGCCACGTATTGCCCAGAGCCAGGAGCTATTAGATTATAGTAGACGTGTCGCTTGACGAGGCAAATTTGTATACTATGGAATATGCCCGTTTGCACTTTATTCAACGGCATTGTAACTCCACGTTACCAGAAGACTTCGTTGAGAGTAATCTGATACTCCGCCATATCGACCTGGGCATGATGTTGTATGGTCACCTAGGATATGTGCGTATGGGCCAAGTAATAGATATGCTCAATTCGACATGGAACACATGTTCCGGTAGTGATCTATGGCTTACTCCTAGATCAACAATACAGGCGAATACGGCCTGGCAGCAGGTGGTACGTAGAGCAAGTAACGAAGGCGGTGGCGGACAGATTGGTCCTCTAACCTTGTATCAGTATGATGCGACGAGAGGCGGCTACAGAAGGAATACAAACGGGAGCTTTGAGATAATGCGGTGGGGGGGAGTTATATGACAGTGCTCACTATCTATCAGCCATAAGCAACGGCTCTCTCTCTCAAAAGCTAGACAATACGTGCAGAGTAAGATCAATAAAGGTACCAATAAAGCTGTAAACTATAAAGTCTATATTGTTCAGGATTAATAAAGTCCGTTCCAAAAAGCTTCCTACTCGAAGTGGAACGAGACGCATCGTAGCATTCAGCTAAGGCTCAAGAGTTTAAAGTGACACAACAGTGAATTACTCTTATATAACAGATATACACATCGTTACAGCTTCACTTTTATTAGTCTCGT
>JAJMIC010000037.1:0-38092 GCA_030583385.1 Spencermartinsiella ligniputridi
TACTCCTCTCATAATTATCGTCTGGGAGCAAACCCATACTAAATTTCATGTTGGGGGTACCTCAATTGTCGCATTTGGCACTCGAATTTTATCTTGTCATTTCCCAAAAGGGATGTGGGTTCCCCCATACTAAAATCCGAATTTTATGTTGTCGCACTCCAAGCCTAAAAATCATGTTGGGGGCACATTGCGTATATATGCTCCTATTCTTTTTATTAAAAAATTATTTACAACAATTTATTTCATATAACAACTTAACACCACCCCTCCCTTCCCACACACGAACCCCATCCAATCAACCAATCATTTCCATCATCTTTACCATTCTTCCACTATTCTTTATCATCAAACTCAAAAAAACCCACTCCATCATTCAATCAATCCTTACAAAAATTCTTCCATTTCCACCATCTTTCCTTTCTCTATCAACTCCAATTTTCCACTCAACTACGAACCGCGCAACCACGAACCCTCATTCGACAACAACTACGAACCACCGGACACACCACGGGATACTCAAAAATATCGCCGGTCGCATGCAATTGCCACATCGTTTGAGACACAACATAACACAGGTTCATATACGCTATGAACCATGCCAAAGATTGAATATTGGTTACACATCACCTATTTTAACTCCATGGCAGACGATGATGACGCTGCTGTTCTGTAGACCTGTGACTTACTATATAACAATTAACCACCCTCCTCTTTCCGTGTTATATCTAAAGCGAGAAATAACATAGCAACAGTAGACCTGATCCTACACTCTCCTTTCTCTCGGTCGCACTCACTCCGGTATGTAGTAATGAGTCTATATATCTATTATTTCTATATTTATTAACCGAAACCCGAAACCGGCCGACGGAAATGCGCCAAAATGCGCGCGGCGCCCATGTGCGATCCCTACGTAGCTCCCACACAAGCGAAAATCGGCCTAAAAGGCCCCCACCTCCCATACTAAATTTTCATCAGCCACAAAACGTGAACTAAAAGAGATTTTGATTTGATTTTTACATGATCCGATACCTTAATAGGACTTTCATATATGACAAAAATTAATACTGCTAAAACTTTTAATTGACCCTTTAAATGTCAAAACAATTTCACTTTACCCTGACCCTGCTGCACTTCAGTCCATATATGGTCACGAAATGTAGATCATCTACGCTATTATCAGTTTTCTACACCACTTCATTGATTGTTCTTCATTAAATTGCTGTCCTTTTAGAATCTATTCTGTCTTATTTTACTGCTATATATGCTCATCGAGCCACCGCCCTAATACAAATACAAACAACGGAACACTCTTCCCACCAGTCCTTACAGGCGTGACCATATCTTGTACAAACAAAGGAAACACTCGGTGCCGGCAAACTCCAAACACCTCTACCCACTCCTCGTAAATGTCGTGGTCCTGTTCCATCTGAAAAACACACCACAGCAGCAGCACCAGGATCTGGACCTCGTTCAAAGAGATCCAGTTCAGTACCTCCTGGTACCGACTCCCTTTCGATGCCTTTAACAGCCACGACGACACAGAAAACATCACCGATTCCTCCGAGTATAGGAAGATCCCGTCGTCGTACGTCGTGCTAAGAGGAACAACGGTTTTTCCATCTCGCATGGCAAGTTTGATGAATTCATCCAAATCAGCATAAGGCTTCTCCACTTTGCGTCGACGACGAGGGTGTCTGTCACGAGTCTCACCATGGTCGTTGAGAGCCTGCCATCCCTGCTCGAAACAACCAGTCAAACGACCATGCCGGTGAGACTCGCGAACAAACACCTTGCTCACCTGAATGTCGCTGTGCACCTTCGTGTACAGATCAGCCGCCCACGTCTTGTTAAAGATAGATTCTAGCAAGAAATCAGACGCCCCGTACTCCTGCAGGTCTAAAGCCTTGCCACGAAACATCTCTTTGTCTGTCAACAAGAGCACCAACAGCATTTCCACCACCAGTCTCGCAATGACTATCGCGCCGTCTTCTTGGCACGCACACGATCTTTGTCACAGATGGCATGACAACAGTGCTCTGGGCTGTACAGACGGCTGACAACAGTGTTCTGGGTTCTACATCCAGCAGCAGCCACCGCATCGGTTTGTGATTATGAAGACCTAGCACTTGGTTTAGAGAACCCCCGTGCTTGCGAACGCTTTCCAAGTTACTAGTATCGACCTCTTCGTAAACCTCGACCCGACTCATCCCCTGCGGGACCGCCTTCTCCTGGTACTCGATTCTCAGTTCAGACCACTTCTTCGATATCTCGAGCTCGGAGCAATCCTCCTCGCCGCAGCACAGCATGTGCCCGCGGTATGGGACTTCATACCATTCTGCCAGCTGCTTTGCCATACATTTCTCAAAATCCACATCCTTGACTTTCGGATCCCGTCGGTCAGATCCCCGTCGGTCAGATCCTTGTCGGTGCCGCACCAAACCGCCCGCCCTAAGCCGGCCGGCTGTCTGAATGTACTCCAGGATATTGAGCCTAGGTTGGACTAAAAAAACAAGCCCTTTATTCTCACAGTCTAGACCAGTGGAGATAACCTTGGTGCCGTAGATAACTCGTGTGGCACTATGAGGGTTCTCAAATTCCTATAGATTGAGTCGTGTAATGCTATCTGTATCTGAAACCCTCACAATACTATGGATCTCTAGGACATTATACATTCGTCATCAGCTTCTTGTTGTAAAACAGAAACAATGCTTTACCTACCGATGGATTCCCCTGACAGGCCAGCGTCATTTGCAACACCCTCGTCGACATCTCTGAGGCCTCCAACCTCTCAATTCGTAGCCTCGAATTAGTAACTGGAAGCTCCTTGATTGGATTCACAAACCGCCCGGTTTCTAAAATAGCCCTGGGGACGTGCAGGTCCTTACTTACGGCCTCAAACATCCACTTTGGAAACGTCGCAGACATAAACACCACCTTTTTAGACGTATCCCAACCGAGCATTGATATCTGCTTCAACTGTTCGCGGAAGTTTATGGGCTTCGTCAAAAACCAGCAGTCCTTTCTTAATCTTGCCGTCGAAAATAACGTCCCAGTTGCACAAGATATCTTGCAGCTGTTCACTGGCGAAGGCATCAAAACACCCCACAAACACGTCAACAGTTCGACAGAGCTCGATTCCATCTGGCCCTAGAAGCCTACTAACGTCCTGGACTATTAAGATCCACGATCTAACTTTTGATCAGTAACCTTTTTCAGCGATTCGTAAGGCACAGCGACGAAATGGACGAGGTGGGTGCTAATTGCTTTCTTCATGGCCATCATTGGTAGCGTGAACGCTAGCGACTTGCCGGACCCGGTCGGCGCTTGGAACCCAAACAGCGGCCTTGCAGAACTCAATACAGCATTCGTAAACTTGAGTTGATCCTCGTTCTTGAATTTAAACTCAGCCTTGTCAAAGTACCTGCAGCCAGCATCATACAGATCATAAATGTCGCATACCTCGGTGGTCTCCACCCTTGCTCTCTTATGTGTTTCTGTTTCCACTGTTTCCGTTTCGATTGTTTCCGCTTCTACTCCCTCGACGGTTCTCTCTCTCCGAGTGTGGCTTGGAAATTCGGCAAATTCAGTCCGCTTATGGAACAATTGGCACATTTTCTGGGCATTATAAAACCCCGTCGACCCATCATTGGCCACCAACGTTCTGCTTTCCACAACCCCGTACACTTCATCATGAGTCTTAGTGTTGTGCCCAAACAACGACGAAACCGTGCTGCTGTACATGCTCCCATCTTTCTCGATTGTTCGCCGGATAACGTGGTTCCATAACGCTGCCAGTCCTTGCCTCATGTACCTGATTGTGAACCTCTGGTTCTTGTCGATGTTCACTGGAAATTTCTTCATGAGATTGTCAAATGACTTCAGCGATATTAAACTGAGCTCCTTGATGTCGATAAAACAAAACATCCCCATAATAGTCTCGCCAGACGGTGGTGCAGCTCTGGACCCGATTCTCACATCCTCGACCCAATGTTCCAGCCCTTCATCATACTCTCTTTCATCGTCATCGTCCTCGCCAGCGTCTTCAATGTCACTGTCTACGGTGTCTTCCACATGATCCACTAGCAAGTCATTCTTGAACTTGTTCAAATCGGCCTCAATCAAGCTAATCATAAATGGCCGTAGAATGTACAGAGACCACAGTAGATACACAGACGTCCTGGCGTCCAGAAACAAGACCCGCTCTTCATACTTTTTGTTTTTGTTATAAAACGTCTTGATGTAAAACAGCTTGGTGTCGGGATCAACAAAAATGTTCTTTTGAGGGCCCACAAACGTCAGGATCCGGAGCTCTGGGAACCGGAGAGGCATGCCGGGGGACAGCCACACGAGCAGCATGATCAGCTTGGAAATCTTGTTTATGATCTTTCTGGCAGCGGATACCTGAGACGGCCGCGGGTCGTCAGTTACCCATTCCATGGCGTGCTGCTCGACTTTATCTTCTGTGATCACCGAGAAAATTGTATCCTCATCGTTTCCAAACTTGAAATGTTTGTTGCCCAATGTGCAGCGAAAGAAGACTCTACCGAACCAAACAAGAGAGACTGCGACAGCGCTTTAATGCATGCTTCCAGGTTGGTGTTGATGTCCCTCTTCATATCTTTGATATAGTCTAGCGATAGCTTCTTGTTGTTGACAAGCACGTTGTTTGTGGCACCGTTGAAATGAATAGACGTAGTATTAACAGTCTTTTCTTCTTTGACTACTGCGGAATATACTTTGGGGCAGAGCACTTCGGCATTGGGAGCGCTTTTCAGCAATGGCCTGCGCATTAGTATGGTCCTGGATGGCACCGAATTTGAAAAAGCACTTGAAAGTGTCCAGCAAGACCCGGTAGCGGTGCATAGTAGCAACAGGAACCGGGTCCCTGATATCTTCCCATTGTGACAGGTTCAGTTCGCCGAGCCGAACACATTGAATCATGTAATCCCTGCACACGTTTTCTAGAAGGAGCTTGACGAATATGCCTTTAATAAGCACACCAGCACCAGCCGCATCATTCTCCTCGGCCATCGACTTGAGAGACTGCAATTGATGGTTCGCCTCGACCATCGGCTTGAGAAACTGACAGATCCACGTGTATGATGAGAAATATCAGAAAAGCTAGATTTCTGCCGTACTTGTTGATGGTCTTACTAAGATACACCTTGCTCAAAGTACTGGTTTGTCTGAGGAAGTCAGGGCCGAGGTAGTTTGCAGCGACTGGCCGAGCCAACTCATACAGATGGGTGAGAAGAGCCTGTCCAAACCGAGAGTACACTGTCATTCTAAACGTCTTGAGCAGAGCAAAATCCTGTTCCGTGAACGTCAGCACTTCAAAGTCCACAACATAGGTCCGGATGCTGGTATCTTTCTTCTTCTGATAGCCAAGCTCTGCTAGGAATCCAGCTCGACCCAAAATTATTCTATCACGCCCACATGCGACACCTCAAGGGCCGTACCCAATTTGCAATCAACCGGAAGACCCACATACCGGATGCTGGCGAGCCGCGAGAGCAGCTTACCTGCGCAAGGTATACTGCCTAAACGTACGAACCAGAATGGAATACGGCTTTGCAGTCTGGGGCAATAAGCTATCAAAAGCCCAAAAATGACAAAGCTCCATAGACTACAGAACCAAGGACTGCGCAAAATTCTCGGAATGTTCCGAACGACCCCCGTTAAAACAATGGAGGTTGAAACCAACATCCCGCCAATAGATATTAGACTCCGCGAAATCTCCAACCTCTAAGCAAAGGTCTGACAATTGCATGCCATTAGTAAGAATCGAATATTAGAATATCCAGGAAGATACAACCATTAATGGATCTACGAATACACGAAGCCAAAACATAAAATGTAGCCTAACACTAGGGACCACTATATGGCTCACTTATCACACTCCACAAGGATAAGCCCGCTACTGTATACGTAAACGCGGGAAATATGTAAGAGAGAGATGAGTACGGGGCACAGCAAAGCAGCAAACTGACGGACTGAGCACCCGCTAAGAGATTTCTAAACCCATCACCCACCATCCATTTCGAATCCCATTGACTAGCACCAAAACAACCAGAATCTGGGTACTGCTTGAATCTAGCGTACGAGTAGGCTGTTACCCATTCGACGGTGTATACGTAATCAGGGATATCATCCAAGCTAACACAATTACACTTTCCGACTGGTTGCGTCATTGACAGTATTGAATCTTCAAACGCATTTTCGATATCCCAATTACAATACTCCGATACTTAACGTTTCTCGTTAGCGTCCGTCACCTCAATATTATAATCACCATCAGATGCCTCCCTGCGGGTCACGGTGCGGTTTCTGCGTCATTCGAGAACATTCCCAATCTAACGGTAGTGCCTTCAGCTACAAATTGTTGGTTAATCTGTAGGTTTAGGTCTGAGTTCTGGCAAGAACCTGTCTTATTCACAAAGTCATTCAATATCCTTGTAACCTCTAATCGTGAGCCACTCTCTAACATTTGATATACTTGGGCAAAAGCACTGGCCACAAGCCTAGAGTCCCTAGCTGTCGTTCTCAACTGCGTGTCATTACAATGTATATACACGAGAGTCAGCCTTGCCAGCTCGTATCCTAGCATACTTGCTGTAGTGACACGACGGTCATTAAAGGTGACCGCATCAGCTGTGGTATTGGACCCTAGTACAGAAGCAACGACGTTGGGGCTTATGTCTATCTGCATAGTTGGGCCGTAACCATAAGTATATAACACTTCACCTCCGTTCGCTGGGTTAAGGGTGTTAAATCCCCTTATAGCACTAGCACCACCCGCAATATATAGCAGGACACTCAAAAATAAAATGGGGTTCATGACGTATTTATTTTCTTTATAATTGGTAGTATGTTGTCTATTTGGTAGTTTCCGTTTTGTCTTTTTTGTTGTTCTAGCTTGAACCTGTCAGGGCATGTGAAAGGAACAAGAGAATCTGAAACCTGAGAAAGGCGGACCCTTATATACGTTTTACTAAAAGCACAAGAATAAAGGAGCGACCGGAGAGATACAAGCATTTTGCTTGTGCGGGGCATGCACTAAACCCCTGCGAGAAGTCCCATCCTGCATGCAGAGATCGACATAGACGCATACTGTAATAACTGTACTGTATGTTTACGTTGTCGATATTACCCGTATGTGGGTTTGTGAACTTATACGAATGAGCAAATAGGGTCATTGATGAGACAATGACAAGAACGACACAAAATAGAGGAAAATAATGCAGAGAGAATTATCGCTATTGTGATGCGGGCCCTGTGGGGTTTTGAAGATAGAGAAACTACAAAAAGAATGTTAAGATAGCAAAAAGTCCTCCTTGTCTAGTAGTAGACGAACAACTAGATTGTTAGTTGAATAAAAAGATAGTATTCAGATATAGTCTTTTACTTCAGCAACCACTTGTAATTTTTATTTTTATTCTGGGCTGTTCTAATTGAAGCTTTCTACCTCATCGCTCAAATACCATATCGACTAAATCCAGGAACGGCACCATACAATAGAGGACTTGAGCAAGGATTTGTCACTATGTATAAATATGTACCTTAATGCACCTCAATGCACATATCCCCCCACTCGAGGGTAAATCCAGGGTTTCGGATAGTAACCTTCACTAGGGGACTTGAGCAACTTTTCCTTATGCGCTGATCTGCGAATAAAAGTATTAAAAAAACAGTGTGCATATGCAGTATGGAGATCAGTGCATATTTTAAGGGAAAAAGTTAAGGATGGGTCCGTTTTTTCCCCTAATTAGTGGAAAGAAAATCACCGTTCTTACTTAACGATCGTCGGATATGGATACCTTTAAGGATAAACTTTACCCGGGTTTAACTTTTACTTCCACAAGCTTCGTCAGCACTTCAATTCGCGTCACGTATGGCTGCTGAGAGGATTGCGGAACTTCATCATCGGGCACAGCTGTTGATGGTTCGCCTCACTGAATTATTTGAACAGGAGGGTACAAATGGGCGCACCGAGAACGGCCAAAGAACAATTCGTAAGCTGGTGCAGGAGAACGAAGCTATTTTCGAAGAAATAGAATGAAATTGAAGTGTCACTTAAAGAGATTTCGAAGCGTAGACAGCGCGTCCGCGTCATGCGGTTATCTGCGTGACTTGTCGCGTCGAGACTGGAGTTAAGAATTTTCGTGCTCAAGTCCAAAATTAAGGTATTGTCACTATGTACGTAAAAAAGAGAGTCAATTATGCAGATATGTGCATATGTGCATATAAGGGACGGAGGCGGCTCAAGTCCCCTACTATATAAGAGAATTTAAGAGCCGTCACTATTGGAAAAAGTAAGTAATATGCAATATTACATAAGCTTGGGGGTCAACTTGCATTAGGACACATGTTCGTACATAGTGACAGCCCCTGCTCAAGTTTTTAATATAATATCGTACGATATAACATTGTACTACGTAGATTCGATATAATATTGCAAGTTGCGGGTCAACTTCGACAAATAATATACTAGAATTTCAACCATTTTATGTGTTCACAGCAGGTCGTCTTATTGTCGGTGACTTATTGGAAATATCCCAAACAGCATACCAATTAATACATCTTCATTAAAGGTCACTCAGATAGAACCACGATGCTCCACTTCTATCCAAATATATAATTTCACCTACTCTGTCTTCCGTTCAGTGCGTGAGCCTCTCGTCTTTTATGTGGTGCTCTAGGTTAGTATGCATAACTTGAAATCCCGATTTCTCTTCAGCATAAACCTGCCCACGATGGCTTTCCAGGAATTCTAAGATCTAGTCCGCATATAGTTTCTTTGATCACAGTACAATCACGGCATAAACTGCCAATATGAGCTTAGGCAGCAGTGTTATCAGGAGGTTACGCCGTCTTTCAAAGTTGGGCTCGCATGAGGATCGGGATGTCTAGTCCGTGATTCTTGCTAGCCTCAAAGTTAAGAGAATATTCGACAATTGCTTTTACCTCTGCAACTCGGCTCTGCACCAGATTTTACCTACTTCAGATTGAGCGACGTGGCGCCGTCGGTTTATTATCGCTAAAATTGACGCGTCCGCTACCTCCGGTTTCCACGATTAATTGTTCGAGAACCCGCAGTTCAGCAATTATTGTTTTAGTTTATGTCTACGGCGACTTAGTATTTTAGCTTACTAGCTTATTTGTTAGCTACCACCAGTACTCAAATAGGTAAGCGCCATTCCTGCAGAGAGGGCCACTACTGCTGGCTGAATCCACCGTGGAAAGTACAAGCCGAACTTATTTCATGCGCTGTCATTCATTCCGGGTGGTTGAAACCCTTTTCCGTGTAGATAAAGTGAAGTTCCTCTGTCAGTTGAAAGCGTCACTACAATTTTGGGCCGAGACCACTCTTTAAGGCAGTTCTGCGAAAACGAACTATAGGGCTCGAACTCGTTCGGTGAACCAGAGTTTGTCAGAGTTCTGCGGCTATTTCATGATCGACTCTGATTTGGTGATATTCATAACACTTTTTTAGATGTTTCGAGTCAGCGTCAGCCAGTCTATATAGGCTGTAAACCTAGAGTCTCTTACCCTGAATAAAAATACGCCAAAAAAAAGAGAGGGATATCTTTAAGATATACTAAAATCTAGTTGACGCAGGCTGAAAGGCTGAACACACTAACAATACTCTGCTGCCAGTGTTTGCAATGTATCGTAGAGTATAAACCTACTATAACGATAAAAGTATCAGCAAATGATAGAGTATCTTCATCATACGATGCCACTGATCTGGATTGGCTCAGATCGAACTAGGCATGCACTGTATCTGTCCCCATACAACAATCGATATATACGTGATGAGGTTCACAATGGTATGTTTATTTTCTTGTGTACAATGTGCAGGATGGGATTGAGAAGGCGCTCAAGGCGGTCAAGGCAGCTAGAGAGGTGGACCAAGTAGCGCTGATTATTGGACTCAATTCCGACATTGAAAGTGAAGGATTTGATCGGACCTCGATGGATCTTCCTCCCGGGACCGACTAGCTGGTTTCTTCTGTATTGGCTGCAAACCCCAATACGGTGATTCTCATTAACTCAGGTACGCCAGTGACTATGCCCTGGATTGAGCATACAAAAGCTCCAATTCAGTCTTGGTACAGTGGGAATGAAGGAGGCAATGCAATTGCAGACATTCTTTTTGGTGATGTTAACCCTAGTGGGAAGCTGTCGCTATCATTCCCCAAGCGTGTGGAAGACAACCCAGCCTATCTTCATTCGAATCGGAGAACGGTCATGCTCAGTATGGAGAAGGGATCTATTTTGGTTATCGATACTATGAGGGATCTGAAAAATATGAGGAATAGAGATGTTGGTGTGTAACCGTTGAAAGTGGCTTTGGATTATCACCTGACTAACTCGTTCGGGTTGGTTTTGTTCAGTGGTGTTTAATAGAGTAAATATCTCCTCACTAATAATTGTGGTTAATATCAGTTTAGACACAATAGAGTAGAAGAATATTCCTCCACTGATATAACTTGAATTGAAATAGCAGCGAAACGGATATCGGAACTTCATTGTATAGAATAACAAATAGTACATACCTAATAATTGTGGTTAATATCAGTTTAGACACAGTAGAGTAGAAGAATATTCCTCCACTGATATAACTTGAATTGAAATAGCAGCGAAACGGATATCGGAACTTCATTGTATAGAATAACAAATAGTACATACCTAATAATTGTGGTTAATATCAGTTTAGACACAATAGAGTAGAAGAATATTCCTCCACTGATATAACCTAAGTTAGAAACGAATTGAAAATGTAATACCAACATCACTCACTTGAATTACTTGAATTGAAATAGCAGCGAAAGAGATATCGGAACTTGAAGAAAAAAAGACAAAATTGTTTATAAGAAAAACACTCATCTTCAAACCCTAACATCAGATCCGGGATCAGAAGAATCCCAACATCAGTTACATCCAGAACCAGTACTACATCCAAAATTAAATGCTGAGTAGTCATTAGCTTTAGGTGCATTAGTTCTTTGATAGGCAGACCAACTCCCACATGTAGTTATCCAGCCATCGCAACTGTTAAATTGACTTTGGCAGGTTTGCACCTGGGCATCAGAATACGTGAGCAGACTTTGCTCCCATACACAAACCTTCTCCGTGCCACTACATCCACAATTCATTCCTTGAGTCGTACTAATCGATTCGGTAATACTGTATCCTACGTCAGCCATCAAAGTAGCAATCTCATCAAATCCAATGCCCACATCGACTGCAAAGCTGTACCCGATGGTCCAAGACGCAGTGTAAATAAATTGATTTCCATCATTCCCGTCAAGATTACAGTATCCACTTCCGGAAGTTTCTTCCCAAGCACTCCACCACGTACCATAATCTACCAATTGATACTGTTGATAATTTCTAATTGCTCCATTGGTACATGAAGGCTGCGTTCCTCTTTTTTCAACACCGAATTGGTTACTGGAGGTTTCGTTAACTAGACCATTTAATTTGATGAGAATTGAACTTCCTTCGACTTTATAGTAACTTCCGGGTGGTGCATTAGACCATGGAATATCAGCTTCAGAATCAACTACCGTCACATTTGCCGCCTGAGCAGCATATACTGTCGCAAGAAAGACAAAGAAAAGATGAAGCGGCAAAAACATATTTTTCAAGTATATGTAGAGACTATTTCTGCTGAAGTATTAGGCAATCTACTGATGATTCGGTCGGTGGAATTCCCTGGTATTTATATTCTCTTGAACTCTCTGCCTTACTCATTTCTCAAATGTACTAGAACTTGGGACCGTGTTAAAGTCAAGGTGCAATTTGTTTTTGTAAGGGGCCATTAGTTACGTCTCGATTCTCGTGCTTGTTCCTTTTGAGAACTGATTCTCGCTTTGTTTGGATCACCACAGGAATATCAGAAGGGTATCATTATAGACTTTTCTTTTTAAGACACAGATGCTGCTTTCTCTATAGTCTTTTGAATGAACAAGCCATTGTGAAGGAATCGATAACAATTTGCAATTGTGAAATCTAGTTGCTCCGTGTGTTCTTGCTTCAAACCCATTTCCTTCATAGCCTATAATTTTAAACCGTCAATCCTGCTGCCCTTGATCTTATAGGTCTATAGATCAAAAAAACAGGCAATAAAATGGGAGTGAATCTATAACCTGTATAGCTACGGACGTGATATCACCCTGTAATGTGCTATAGTTATTGTGCTGTACAATCAATAGGACGAGTATTATAGATGATCAACAACATGAGAACTGCATATCTATAGATCTGTGGATCTACCTTGCATAATCGTTATTATAGATCTTGATGTTATTATACATAACCATAGATCTGCAGACCCATTCGAGATCTACCTTGCATAATGGTATTTATAGATCTGATGGCATAAACTATAGATCTGTAGATTCAAGCACTGATCTACGGGATACGGGGACAGTCTTCAAGTGAAGTTCAAGAACGCGAATCAGGCGTGTTGCGTTGACCAAGAGAATAACTGTGCGCTTCGTAACCTGTGCGTGCACCCACCGACCAAGGGACATACAAGCGTATAAACATGGCCAACTCCCACAAGCCTAAGAAATAGAGAACTGAAAGAAATATAATGATGGCTGCATACATTTCAACTACCTATAGGCTGCCTCAAAACGTATCTAAAGCAAGAAAGCAAACGCAGACAGAGCCTGTAAGGGGCCAATATGTGTTAAGTCCTACTTTGGCGTGAAGTATGGTTATATGGATGGGCAATGATTTTATTTATTTACAATTGTTTGTTATATGTAATGTCAAGGACTTTAATATTGATTATCATCATCATCAAGAAAGCAAAGGGTCTTGTTTCTCTCTCTGCCTCGTCTTTAAACAAGATACACTCCAACTGCAATGTAGCTATAATGCAGCGACACTGTGCTTGAAATGATCCCTTGCGTGTTGTTTTTGGGAAGTTGCGTCGATCACGAAATTACTTGCTTTTTCCCAGCTTTTTAAGGATTTTTAGAAATTATTCAAGAATTTCTTTTCTGTGCAGCTATGGGCGATATTCGGGTCGGATGTCAACTACACAGCTGGCAGCTGTCTGTGAGAATTTACAGCGCTAGATATGGAGGAAATACTCTGTGCATGTGGAGAATTGGAAGCCAGTGAAAGAGAACTCTTAAAATGACCAATCAAGGTATAGGAGTGCTTGAAACAATCTAACGTCACAAACGATCTGAAGAGTCGCCTCGGCATTCCACTGGGACTTTGCATATCAGTACATCACCGCGCGGTGGGTGGCGGGTGCATTTTATGTGTTGGGGAAGTGGGTTATACGGCGTATGCAGGATACTACCATGAGACATGCATAGATGTTTTTATTGAGCTGTGCATCTAAGAATTGTCATACAATTAATACGAGTTAAAAAGGTAGTTGAACTTCTCCGGGTTGGCTGGCTCGGATTCAAAAATTACAACCTCAGCGCCGTTTAGCCATGGTCTATCCAGCTATTGGGTGAATAATTACCGCTTTTGCCGATGCATAGTCTACCAGAGTGACCGAGGCTTCTTTGGTAATAAATAACGTTTTATATTTGATTAATAAAATACATCATTGGAAACTGCTCGTCCGGTTGCCGTTTCATAAGTATCCAAGAACATTGAATACGCGTTATGTTTAATGAGTCCTTGATTTTTCAAATTCTGGGGAACAATCGCATATGTCATTATCCACCATTCCCACCCCAAAAACTGCCTCAGACCACCCAGATGACGAAAGTTGTATTCCTTTTCGTTATGTTTTGCATATCCTAGACAGGTATAAATGGATGTCGCCACAAGTAGAGGCGTGTATGACTCAGATGATTATAGAGCAATATGTACAACTAATGAAGTAAATACCACCAATAGCGTTTTCTTCCAGGACACCTTGCGTAAAATGCCGTGCATCGACGGGAAGTTGCAGCGGCATCAACATCCATAACTGACCAGGTCATGATAATATAGTACAACGTTGGGGACTGATAAAGGGGGCACGGCGTCAATAATTACTTTTTCTCACATCGACTGAACACCATCACATCTCATTTTTTATTTATATCTAGGCACATCTCACATTGGTAAGCCTATTCAATCTCACTGGCCCATACGATGACTTCCATGACCACCACCGCAACTTCTGGCCAAACCAGCCTAGCCCCTTATCTCAACTCTGGCAGAATAGTCGGGGCTGGTTGCAATGCTGGCACCTCTATTGGTCGTGAATATTCGCTTGGCCCTTCTGTGAGTGTTTTCTATTGCATCAATGGGACACTTATGATTCCAGCCAGCGAAATTGAGAGCACATATTCCGCGAGCTCTGCCTCATTAGCTGCACCTCCTCTTCCCATTTCCAAGAAACATATGAAGTTCCTTTCCGTGGCGGTTCTATTCGGTACCGCTGCATTCGTTGCAAGTGTCATTTAACTGGCATATTGTTAGTCTCAATTATTTTAGCAGCTAGGTATTGAGTTGCGACTCCGATTTAGAAGTCAGCACTACTGAACCGAACCGAACTGAACTGAAAGCCACTTATAGTCTTCTGTATGCTTATATTCGAGCGACTGTTAAATAATTAACCTCCTAATCTTTTACGATCTGTTTGTTTCAATCATACCCCGCAATTTTCAGTACCTACATCCTATTTTTTCATGTAAGGCGTGGAAAAACTCCTTGGAGGTTGTCAGGTACAGAAACCATTACCAGACTGCCGTCGCACCTCTTTCATTCTGTGTCCTCCCGAAAGACAGCTTGATAAAAACTGACATTGCGTCCAGCCGAACCTATGTTGATTGATGCAAAGAACCTCATAAATTACCCGGATGTGGTATTTTGGCTCAGTATTGTCTAATCAAACGTCTGGGTATTACTCTATATGCTGATCCTTCTTCTTACTCTCCGTTTGAACGCTGGCTTTGTGTCGATCGGGACGAGAATCTATTTGTTAAGGTCCTACCCCTAGATCCTGGCACCATATCACCATAGGGAATTTTCCCATACTAAATTGCTGATTTTCTAAAGTTCTGAAATCAGCTGCAAACAAAAGTAAATAAATTACTGTATTCGTATAGGATTGACAGATGATTTGGGGGATTTGCTGTTACCCTGAGTTTGACGATTGGTCAAGGGGACACTAACCCTATATTGGTGATGAGTTTCATCCGCCGTACAGTCACG
This sequence comes from Spencermartinsiella ligniputridi, assembly GCA_030583385.1. NCBI lineage: Eukaryota > Fungi > Ascomycota > Dipodascomycetes > Dipodascales > Trichomonascaceae > Spencermartinsiella > Spencermartinsiella ligniputridi. The sequence goes on from JAJMIC010000037.1 coordinate 15,190, forward strand.
CACATATATGCGAGTAGGAGGCTCAATCATGTACTAAAAGTAAAGATCTTTGCATCAAAAATATCCCCCCACCACGTCCCATGGGAAAAGACACCCCGGGACTGCGCAGACCTATCAAGGGGAGATGGACGGTTGAGCGAGGGTAGAAATTAGCTGAGACTATAAAAAGCTAGAAGACTAAATAACCTAACCCACGCGTTAATCACGCGCGAACTTCGTGTTGTTTATAAATTCCCTTAGTTTTCAATCCACTTCTTTAAATTTACAACCGACTTTATCTTAACCAGTTCCAAAACTAGCTAAATCTATATAGAATTAAAAAATGCAGACGTAAAATTAGATTGATCGTAGTAATGGCGTTCGTATGTATGGTCTAATGGGGTCTCGTCCCCGTATCTGTTCTTTGGTTGCTTCGGGCGCTAAGCCACTGTATATTGAATTAACCAAGGACGAAGCTATTGAAGTGCGCACCCAGAGTTTAACCATTCGTTGAGACTGAAATTTGTCAGAGTGAAAATTACAAAGCTTTCATGTCAGACGTATTTATATTTGCTTGAGCAGCAGTCGCTTTGTTTGCCATATCTTAACAAGACCTTTGGATGATTCCGTTCTGGCTACTGCATTGTAATCTGGTTAATGGTGAGTATTTGGATACGAGTATGGAACACTAAATTTTTCTGATTACTAACCCGCATGAAACGATGTTACTATATGTCAAATTAGTTATGAGGTGATAGATTTGGTGAGTAGCACGGCCAATTGGTTTGAGGGATAATATTAACAAGTGCGAAATTATAATGATTTATGAGTAGATCCTGGGAAACCAAATGGCAAAATACTGAAATCTATTTGACCAGTATGCTTTGATGCGTTAAATATCACATGTTCGACGAAATGGCAGTACGAAAGGCAACTGTATATTGTGGCTAGTATCCTATAATATACAATATATGATTTCTACCTGTAAATATCTGGGATTCGGGACCAGAAAGTCGGACGGACTGGGGGGGGAATGGGGAGGAGGAGGACGCTCAATTTTTCTTATATACGTTGAGTAGAATGCAGTTTTTGGCGTCTATGCACAGGTGTCAGGATATATCACGGTAAGGAATTTTAGCAAAACAGATCATTACAAAACGTATGTGAATGCATTAATCTCGTATTTTTCTATAACTATAACTATTCATGCCAGTGCACTGCAGCAAAAAGAAAGCCCGAAACACTAGTCTGTGAAATTTCGGTTTAGATCTTCTACGGCTCTAGTCACAATTAATGTACGTACTATAAATCCAAGGTAATCGATCCAAAAACTTACAATTATTATTTTTTGGGATGCACCAACAGAATAGCGACAAGTTCACAAACTGTTTGTCGCTATCGGTGCCATCTCTTCCTGTCTTCTCACTGCCCCCTAAAAAAACCCAAGCTACTTAGCCCCTGCATAACTTCAAATGTACTCCACCTCCCATACTAAATTTGCATCGACCATAAAACATGACGCAAACCATAGTTTGAATTGGATTTTCATTCTATCGTACTTTGAAGTCCACCTATTATATAACGAACTCAAGACCGGCTCCAACCAATAACTTGCCTTTTTATTGTCACAATTTCTAAAGCTTACTTATACACACCGGGTCCCTGACTAAGTTTCTATTCACCTCACTCTTCAGTTTGCACGCATCTGTCATGAAGCACCCAATTTCCAATGAACCCCAGGGTTTAAACGGGTTTTAGTAACATTTTTAGAACACGTTATCTCGCTTTATACCTCCATCAACTTTCCATTTAGCTATCTCTCCATTTTGACCTTTCGCACAGTCAATACAATACCCCCTCGCGGCCCTTTAACAGCCGTAGTTCTCAGTGCGGAAATGTATGATTGGTGAAAGTCCACAAATAGGGAAGTGAGCACCGTATGATCGTTTTTTACGCACTAGGAAATCAATTCTTTTTCAACGAGAAATAATCAAAATTACTGCCCTTACGCTGCCAGAAAACACCGTCCTCTCGTGCTGTAAGTTTCTATTCACCTCATTCGTTAGTGTGCGCGTATCTGCACATTGAGGACTCCAAAGTCCGGCCAATTCAAGCCTTGGGCTAGTTTGTAATACATTCTCGAATAATCGATCTCACTTTATAGGTCCATATAGTCCATTACTTTTAAACATGGATATCCCTCTTTTTTTTCCCCTAGCACGCCCCCTTGATATCTTTCACCTTGTCATACATTGCCCCTGAATCCCAGAAATTCCTTCCAGTACAATCGGCGTTTCTAAACTGTTCGAAATAGGTATAGCATCGTATTGGTTCCCACGATATATTTTCAACTAACCAGAGCCATTATTGTCAGTTACGCAAGTGCATGACCCAGGCCCAAGCGTTTCGTCCATCAAAGAGTATCCCTCGATATCACTTACATAAAAATAACATCTTGATGACCTGGTTACCAGCTCCGATGCTTCTGCGTGGTTCGTAATTCTATCAAGGTCGGATGTTGGTGTATAGATACCAATCGCATGCCTCGGCGCTACCCGATTGATTCGTCTTCTTGTACCTGATAGTTTTGGCCCGGTGGCAATTCATTGCCAGCCAATACAGGGGCATTTAAACAATTGATAGCTTTTCCATTCATCTGTCTGATCTGTTCTTCGACTGCATCTGTACCTTCATTAACCGCAATGAACAAACCTACGTCGATTGCGTCTAAAATTGCACCAGTCCAGTTTTGACTCATATCGCAAATTTGCAAATAAAGCGCGCTAAGAACGTACTCAAATGCGTATAAGTTTGTATCATTCACCGTGGTCAGGCCGCTTACTTACCGAACCGGGCCGAGAACGGAATTCTTGTGACACCTGATGGCTCAGTAGTATGTTTATTATGCTGCTTCAACGTACTCGAACCACGGAGCTCGCAACTGGGCAAAATTTGACGCGCAAGTCCATAAGAATGCCTATTAAAAAATGTGCGCCGACTGTCAAAAAGCGATATTTTCAACATAAACCTAATACTGGTGAATGGGGACACAGCCTTTTTGCAGTATAGAAAGAGAAGTTTGTACCATGGCGCTGTATAAATATATGGTGTATCTTCTGGCTTAACTGAGCTAATGCTGTATTTTTCATGTTTGGAGTCGTCGGTCTTCATTCTGGTACATAATGTAAAACTCGTTACAACAGAATGGTAGATGAGTTCCTTTTGGATTTGCAACATCAGAATTACGAGTTTTAAGCACAAATGCTTGTATCATAACTAGTATATTAAAGTTTTAATCAGCTTAGGTTTCGTCTATTTCCCAGAGCTGCACTAGTTTATGCTACTTCAGAGTTGATACCTTTTAGACAGAAGAATCCGCTACCATCAGTGGCCACTAACCGGTCAGCAACGAGTTGAGCACTAGTGTGGTATTGCATGGTCCCGAACGTGACAGAGCACTTGATGGAGTCTAGCAAAACTCGGTAGCGGTGCAAGCTAGCAACAGCATATGTTTCGCTGAAGTCTTGCCATTGTGACAGATTGAAGATACATCGTCTTGCGCATTGCAGCCTGTGGTCTCTGTAAACATTCTCAAAAGCAACTTCGTAGATGGCTTGTAGATTGGAAAACATAGAAAGATCGTTCGCATGTAGAATCAGAAATTTCATAAAACCTAGGTTTATCTCATGCTTGACTCTCCAACGATTGTAGAGCTTGACCTAATAACTACCCATGCAAACGTGCCAGTCAAGTGAAAGAACGAACGAAGCAACGAACGAGCGACTGACATGCCAGCCCAACGAACGGACGAGCGACCGAGTTATCCTTATGCAAGTCGATTGAGGAATGGCACAGGACTAAAATATCATATCTACTTAAGTCTTTCAATTATTTCTCCCATACACTACAAAAGAAGACCAATTTATTCAATGCCGGTACCACCTACAGAACTATTGAACCCTCGCCGTTCTAGACTGTTTCCAACAGAATTAGTACCGGCATAATCATTACCTAGATTATCATCAAAAGCAACGTTTCGTGACGTGCTATGCTTGTTCCTCTCATCATTTTGCAAAACTTCTTCAAACGCGAAACGAAGTTCGTCCAGATCCTGTTGATAATCGTCGTTATCTCTCGCCACGCGCGACACGTCAAAGTCGAAAATAAAGACCTTACTTTCATGCAGTCTCATACTGCGAAGATGTAGATCACGATGAAAAATACCTAGCCGGTGGATTCTTTTAAGCGTATAGAGTGCTAAAGGTAATGCTCCAGACTGGCAAAGTCAGGCTCAACATCTCCAACATCGTGATCTCTGTGAAGAGTCCTCTCCTGACTGTGCATTAGTAGACATGGGCCCTCCAAAGTACTGTACTAATCGTCCTCAGAGTAATCAAACACAGTTCCATAGTGTACCAATCGGGGAATGCAAATACCTTGAAGCGATTGAAGAGCCACGTAAGTACCGATTTCACAAATTTGAGCGGTTGCTTCCATTGTTTCGAGCTCTTCGGGGGCAAAAAATGTTTCAAAGTGGTCAAACAAACAATTGCACGAATGGTAAGCGAACAACTTGAAGTTGTAGGGCTTGTGCTGTGAAAGGGATCCGAGATCATCGTCGAACGAACTATATGAAGTCTGAGTGAGATAGTCGGGCCCCACTCTGAGATCTTCAATTTTGTTATAAAGCAACTCCAAAAAAGCTGGATCTTGATAATTCCTGACAACAGTATCACGTATCTCTCCAGGCTCAGTAGTCTCTTCAATAGGTTTTAAGATTGGTTGACGTTTATTGCGGGAAAGCTGTCTCAATTCTTCCTTCGATTTCTGTAATGCGGCAAACACCGCTTTACACCATTTCGCTGGATTTTCCCGGTCTACTTCAGGTGGTGGAACCGTGGCCCACAAAACAGCCGCTGGCATGTTTCGGACGGAATCGCTGTCCTCATCTCTGTATGATGTGTATCTGCTCCGCACTTGGACTTCCTCCAGTCGAGGCTTGCTGGGGATATTGTCGTATGACTCTGTAAAAATTTTGGCACGAATAGTCGCTCAGACCAAAGTACTCAACACCATACAGAAGTGCATAAAGGTACATTTGCTTGAAGGCTAGAAGATATTTTTCAATACATTTTCTTTTGACGCTGTGATAAGCTAGAGATAGCTTATGTACTTCTCTATTTCCCAATAAAGCCAACGGTGCTCTTGCCTTTTCCATACTAAGAAATTCTTCAAACGAAATCCTCACATCTTCAAACACTTTTGACAAGGGATCGCTCTCCTCGACCGTAAGAAGGATCTCAGGTTCATTGCTTGAGCTAGAGAGAGGGGCATCATTTCGCAGCAGTAGCGACTCCATCCTCGTAAGGATTTCCAGTACTTTATCCATTTTAGAGCCTGATGGTAGAGCGTTCTGTGACGGAGCCCAATACGAGCAGACATCATTTGCTCTGCGACACCCCGCACATGGACGATTACCATCACAGCGGACCTTCTTGTGCGACATACATCACAATACTGGTTTTAATTCGTTTATGGATTGATTTCGGTCGCGGGACTGAGGACTCGGTTCTGTCAGACATCTTCTCATGTCGGGGGACCAATTTTGGGATCCCCCGACGTCATGGGCATCCTTTATAGTAAAGTTAATGCAAGAATCGACAGATTATCATGGAGTGCAGCCATCAACAAAATGTTAAAGGTTTAGGGCGATATTTAATTGTATGTGTTTAAGTGTATAGTGTTATAATAATAGTTGTTCTCTAGCTTATATCTATTGATGATAATTGTTATAATTGCTCCATATAAAAGGAGAGACCAGCCCCTTTTATATTCATCAGGAAAGCTACCCCTTAAATGAGTACCTTTCAGGTTAAAGCTGATCTACATCGTAGGGTCAACTCCAACACTCCTCCTCTTTTCTGATGAATATGGATATCAGTTGATCTAGGTGATGAGGTGTACGTGATAGAATCCCATATCTCGTTCAGGTAAAACAATAAAACTTCCACTTTCTTTGGTAACAAATAAAAACCCTGAACCACGATAGCAACACAAGGCTCTGTTATTCCTCTTCTAGACTCAAAGGTCTGAGGTGAGATTGGAACTTCTCTAGACACAGTGCTTTCGTGAATATATCAGCTCGTTGACAGTCGGTATCGACCCTCTGAACGTCAATAGCTTGATTCCTAATCGCTTCTAAGATAGTTCCAAATCGTAGGCTCATTTCTCTTTTACAGGGGCCGAAATCTCCTTTCTCCAGACATTGCATTAAGGCATTGTTGTCTTCAAAAACAACCTTAGACCTTCTCTGGGTAAATCCAAGTTCGTCTAGTAATCCTCGAATGTAGTAGATTTTATAGGTTGCACTGTAAAGAGCATCCAGTTCAGATTCCTTTTTCGACCTACTAAACAATGTTTGTCTCTTACTGGGCCAATCAATCGGTCCATCTCCAAGAATCAAAAGTAAGCCAGACACGGCTTTATTTGCTTCTTCTGGTACATTGTTGCTAGCACCTGCATAACCATCAAGTACACCAGATATATCCGATTTCCTGTAAGTAAGTTTGAAATCCATTGTTTTCTTCACATATCCTAACAACTTAAGAACTCCTTCAAGGTGTTCAATTCTCGGACTTTGAAGGTAGTGACTAAAGGTTCTAACTGCGTAGGCAATATCATATCGCACAGCCGTAGTCAGATATCTGAGACTTCCTACAATTTGACGATACTTATGATGTTCTTCGGTATTCAATAAAGGTGATTTCTCGCTATCCCAGGTCTTAGTTGATGATATTGGTATGGGTGAGAATCTAAGTTGTTCCAGATTATGTTTCTTTAAGATCTCTTGGACATATTCGCTCGCTGATATTTCAATGATATTCTTTACTTTATCGTGACGAAATTTCAGTCCCAAGAACTTTTCAATACATCCAAAATCTGTACTTTTGAACTTCATCCCAATTTGAGTCTTGACAGACTTGATCAGTTTCACGTTCTGTGATATGATCAGTATATCATCAACATAGACTGCAAGAATAATTTTATTGTACTCTTGACCACTGACATATATGTTTCGGTCAGACACTGTTTGAGTGAAACCTAATTCATACATGATAAAATCAGAGAACATTTTGAACCAACATAACGGAGCTTGGTTTAAGCCATATAAGCTTTTGTTGAGCAACAACACTTTGTCTTTGCCACAGTATTCTGCTTGAAACTCTTTGGGCAGTTTGATATAGATCGTGTGTCCAATGTCACTATTCAGAAATGCTGTTTTGATATCCATCTGATGAATTTCCATTCCATAGGATGCGGCAAGACTCAATAGTATACGTACATTTGGAGTTTGAACTACTGGTGAGAAGGTTTCGTCATAATCTAGACCTGGTTTTTGAGTGAAACCCTGAGCTACTAGTCGAGCTTTAAACCGAGTAACATAGCCTTCCGTGTCTGTCTTAAGTTGAAATGCCACGTTGTTTTCACAGGTGTTTTGGTTGCTGACTCCTTGTCTACTTCCATCCACACATTGTTACTAACCATGCTTTCAAGTTCAGCCTTGACTGCATCTTCCCATTCATCTTTAAACTCACTCTTTCGAGCTTGTTCCAAGGATCTTGGTATGGGTATTGAGCTACCAATTAGCTTTCCTTCAACAACATTCACATTCAAGGCTAATGCGGTTTTATCAGACTTCTGAGCTTTCCTTGGTCTTAGTATGCGATTAGAGGGTGGAACCTCAACTGTCTCCTCCTCTTTCTATTACCTCCTTCTATCTCAACGACTCTCTCCTCCTCAACTGAAGCTGCCCTAGGAACTTCCAAGGTGCTTTGGTTGTCCCCAGTTGAGATATCTGTATCGACTATCGGAGTCGTCTCAGACACCTCTGGTAACTTAGTTTGAAGGTACTGGTACGTTTGGCTTGAAATAGGTTCAATAGGATCAGTTTCCTGAGTACGGGTAAGATTTTGTGAATTTTCAGCTTCAATATTAATGACGTCATCTGCGCCGCCATCTGCTAACTGTATCTGAGGTTCACCACCAGCGCCTAACTCTAGGTTAGCACCATTCGACAAATGATGACTACCAGTGCGGTTTCCCTCCTCCTGATTTGAAGACGTCTCCTCCTGATCAAGCGATATCTGTTGCGTTGTAAATTGAGGATTTGACTCGGAAGCAGAAATGCCAGTTTCCTGAGTTCTCCGATCCAAAGTTCTCTCATTCATATCAGACGAACGATTTGTTAAGGTTGAATCAACCCCATGTACCGGATTGGGAACAGCAAATGATGGAGGGATTTCGATCGGAATTCCAAATGAACGAGTCACATTTCCACCATTTGTTGTCGGATAACTCGGCTGATACGAACCTGCCCATCCGTCTGCAGCCATTCGAGGCAGAGACGACCTTGCTGGCCGATTATCAAGCACACTAGGATATCCATTTACTTCCATAGGCATTGGAATGGATTCCCACTCGGGCATCCTGAAACTTTTCCAGAGTTGATCATAGGTAAGATTCGAGTTGTAGTACTGTGATAGTACCTTCACATTCTCGAACTTGTCCCGGAAGAACTTGACGTCCCGACTTACAATCATTTTGTTTAAGATTAAATCATAAACTAGATGTCCCTTTTGTAAAGGTCTACGACCCAGATACACCGCCTTATGTCCAACTGGAGCAAAGGTTGTAGGTCTGTACCTAGGGATGTCAGGAACTCGAACATAACAATCACAACCAAAGGTTGACAGATCATCAAGATCAGGTACTCGCTTAAAAATCAATTGATAAGATGTCTGGAGAGAACTCTCGTCAATTAGTTCTTGTGCGTCAGAGACAGTACCTTTGTTACTTGTTTGTTGCTTCTGTCGTAAAGGAATGCGATTGAGACACTCTGTTACAAAGTCTAGGATCAAAGGCCAGAACGAAATTGGAGCCCCACATGAATACATGGTAGCTCTAATAGATTCCTTAAGAGTTCTATTTCTTCGTTCAGCTTTTCCATTTTGTTGCGGAGTATATGCGATAGTAGTTTCATGTTCAATGCCTTTTGATACACAGTAATCTGTGAAGGATTTAGATACATATTCACCACCGTTATCGCTTCTCAATGCTTTCACTTTGACATTCAACTGGCATTCGAGCTTTGCTACAAGTTTCTGAAATTCTGCCAAAACTTCAGATTTTTGCTTCAATGGGATTACCCACATAAATTCACTGTAGTCATCAATAAAGGTAACCACATATTTGAACTCACCAATTCCTTGAGGAAGTTCGCCAATTACGTCCGAATGTATCATTTCTCCAATTTGTGTAAACTTTCTCCTTGGTTTAGGAAATGGTTTACGAACAATTTTCGCTGCATTACATGCATCACAACTGAACTTGGTGAGATCAAGACGTTCTGAGGTTACATTTTGCAAGCGACCACTCAAGGACTCGTAGGCACCACTTCTTATACCCTGTATAATCGTTTTGAACGAGACATGTCCCATTTGATGAATATCATAGACAATCTGTTCCAACATACTTTGAGTATGTGCCACAAATGCTTTCACATATTGTGGTCTCTCAGATATATTTATCCGAGTTTGTTTGCGTCTACTAGACTTTTCCCAGTCAATCTTTCTGTCACCAAACTCATCAAAAGTAAAGACATACTTGATCACCCGGTTAAAATTTATGTAGGAATTTCTGTTGATTTTTCGAGCTTCAAACCCAAGCTGGGTAGTTCCCGGTATCATCAGTGCAAACAGGTTGTCTGAGTAGTATACTTTTCCTGGTTCGGACAAATCTTCTGAACTAATCATCAGTTGATGTCCTAGTACAGGAACATAGGCTACGTTATAAAGAGTCAGCTTGAAATCATCAATCCCAAGACTTATAGATCCTCCATACTCCACTTTCCAAGAGGGATTACCTTCGTAATCTATAATTTGAACAGGTCTAATCCTTTTCAAACCCCCTATAAAGCGTCCTATGTCTTTACACATACTCATACCAGCACCAGAATCCACAAGGATCCATTCTGGAATTTCTTGTTTCCCATTAAGACTGACATCAGCCTCAATGTTTTTAGAGGAGTTTACGACTACGATTTTGAAAGGTTCCAAGCGACCACGGTAACATACCTCATTCACTTGGAGATCTGAAGCTTCTCTATGAGAAAACTGGATGGTCTCTGGTTTAACATATACTGGGTCCTGTCCTAATTCAAACATAGTATCACCAAGATCAGTTTCAAACTCAGCTATAAAGCCTAATCGGACTTCTTGGTTTTGAATGGCTAGGTCAGTATATGTTTCAACAGAGTTGTATCCCTCAGATTCGCTATTGTTGGAGTTAGAGCTTACAGACATGGAATCATCCGAATCTACCTCAGATATCTCATATTCCATGATTTCAGGACATAACTCGTCACAATCAGAATCATCAGATCCATTCACATCCATACTTACAGTTTTCTTATCCACAGTCATACGGGATTTCACCGCTTTAGTTTCGATATCACTTTTAGCAACCTCTACTCCTTTATTTTTCTTTTCAGTCTTTCGCTTCCTTTTCAAGGCATTCCTCTTTGTATAAGAATCAGACTTGTTCATGTAGCGACTGGTCCCAGCTACTGCAGCGATTGCAGTCTCTGGTAAAGTATTTTGTAGAGTGATAACATGACCAGATTCAGGTTTGAGAACTTGAGATTCATTTTCACTCTCAATTCGATTCCAAGCCACATCACACATCTCCCAAACTTTACATCTTGCTTTCCTATCAGGTAGTACAAGATCGTTTTCACAAAGATTTTTAATCTCCGACTCAGTTCCCTGAGCTTCACCTTTCGAGAAACTACGAATTGCTGCCAGTTCAGTTAGAACAGCCTGGTGCTTTATCTTTAACCCAAGATCTGCATTATCAAAAGCATCAAGAGTCTTACCATCTTTCCTCAAGATCTCAGCAAGAATTCGTGGAGTTACATCTGATCGGAATTTCTCATGAAAAGACCCTCTTGGGGTGTAAGTCCAAGTAGTTCCTTGACGTCCTAGCATATTTCCCCATCTAACAAAACTACTCGAGTTATACTTTGTTTTCAGGAATTGAATAACTTCGGAAGCAAAGGACATATCTTTGAGATCAGATAAGCATTCCTTAGGAACTCTACCTTTCAGCAAGTTGGCTACCTCACGGCTGCACCACATAGGTCGGTAAATATTTGTCAGGGATTTGACTATATTTTTGATATGAATCTTCACGCCCATTGACTTGGGATATTCAATCGTTGTCCAGAGAATTCTACCACACATGAATTTGAATCTCTCATCAGAGATGATCATATTTTCAAAATTTTCCTACTTTTCTTCCTCATTCATTTCAGCAGTAGCTGTATCCAAAGTTAGGAATCCTTTGCGGGCTTAGACAAGTTTTCGAAATCTGAGTTTAGAAGAAGATTCAAATCATCAGTTGTCCCATCGGTAATCAAATTCTCAAGATTCTTTACCTCAGCCAAGGACAAGGAGAGTAACAAGACTTCCTGCGGACGACCTGGTTTGTAGTCAAATGTTCCACGAGGTAGACCTAGTTCCTTAACCAAAGTATACTTAAAGTCTTCCAGATATTTCACAATGTCCTCTTCCATAGGATTGAAGACCCGGAATGTTCTGGAGTCAATTGGATATTGACTTCTGATATCTGCATTCTTATGACAATAGCTTCAGCACGAAGCCCTTTTTCACTAGACACAGTTTCAGACATTTTCACTTAAAACACTTCAATCAAATCAGTCAGTCCATGAAGCAGTCTCTCAGCAACGGTGTTTCATCTTCGAGCAAAGGAAAGAAGGGGAGAATAAAGCTCAAGAGCCTATCGGATGCGCCTTTATTCGGCCGCTGCCATCAGAGTTTTTTATCCTGCCCCCACTATCCAAACACAGCCCTGAATCCGATAACGATTGTGATAGAATGTATCCCGCTCCGTGGTGGTACTTGCATTCCGTGATGCTGGAGCCACCTTTGCAAGGTAAAGGGTTAGGATTGAGGCTAGTGACAGAATTGATCCAATTGATGAAGCAGTCTGATTTCTCATCTAAGAGACATGGCACCATCTTCTTGGATTGCTGGGCCGGAAATCTCAAACTTCGTGATTTCTATATCCGAACTGGATTCAATTATCTGGATATACTCCCTGAAAATGACTACGAGGTGGCGGTATTCTATTTGTCGCTAGATGGGTAAAATATTGCAGTTCCTGTTTTTGAACGTACACTTTCTATTTCGGGACGACACATAAAGAATAACTAACTGAAATTCTTAATCAAACATCAAAAATAGGGGACGAAGCTAGAATACAAAGAATAGAAGACTGCAGCTTTTCTCAAATGGCATCATATTAGTAAGGGAATTGTTCTCATTGTCTATAGTCCATTGTCATAATTTTACCGCATCCTACTTTATTAGATCTGATACAATGCCAGGTTTTACGTCCGAAGGTCCACCCGATATAACTGAAATTGAAGAGAATTGAGTATGTGGAGCTAAGTGACGATGACGATTTTGAAGTATCCTCGTTTGAGTGGTCATTGTGGGAGTCGGAGTTAGCGGGTTGTCACTCTATCAGATTGGCCAGCCACTCTTCGCCTGTTAATTTGGACACCTCGTCAGTAGTATAGCACAAACTGCCAGGTTTGATCTCAACAATTAGTCCTTCTGCTTTTTGAATCAGTCCTTTATCCACGGTAAAGGACACCTTTGCTTCGGTCTCGGGGTTGGTGAGTGTATGTAAAAATAGAGGGTGTGGCCAAATGTCCAGTCCCAGGTTTGCATTTGTAAAGCTTCTTCTCGATCTTCTTCTGGGAGTGTTTCCTCGGTTATGGTCGTCACTGGATCATCCACGCTGTAGAGGTCCTTGAATGCTTTAACGATGGTGTCTATAAATACATTTTTTTCCTTCCCAATCAGATCCAACGTTCTCGACTTTTTGCAGTGAATGGCTCAAAACGACCTTTATGTGAGTAGAATCGCCATATTTCTTATTTCACGAAATCTTGAGATGACAACATATACGAAAGTAGTACACACACTCTTAGTTAGCTAGTCACAACTCTTAGAAATTCTGATTATATTTAGCAATCTTAGCGCCACATTTAGGATGTAATAGTAACCTCTGCCTTTTCTCCCGTCTCCGGAACATGTGCCAGTGCCCTGAGATTCTCCATTCCACTTTCACCACCAAATATTTGATCCACCTCTTCTAGACTCTTGCCCAAGGTTTCAGGGAAAAAGAAATAAACTATAGCCATCACACAAGGGAGCCAGCAGCACCAGACAATATAGTATTTCCAAGTGATTGCCACCATAGCAATTGGGTTAACATAGTTATTGAACAACCCAGCCACATTTCCCACAAGTTGGTAAAACATAGAAGCTGAAGCGCGAAGGGAAAATGGAGATACTTCCATAACGTATGGGGTTCCAATAGTACCAACGAACCCCTGAAACCCGCCATAGAGAAATATCATGGTCAAAATGCCAATGGATAGCCCATTATTCTTAAAATTCTGGTCTTGATCAACAGCCGAGATAACAGTCCAAACAATATAGCATACCCACATACTTGACATTCCAGTTAAAAACATCTTTCGTCGACCCATACGATCCGCAAAAGAAGCAATAGTGACTGCACAAGCCATTCCCCACAGACCCAAGCCCAAGCTGAGTTTCAGCTGAGTAGTGGTCGCTCTGATGTTAATGTTTTCGAGCAAAATGACAAAATAATAAGAAATCAGTGCATTTCCTAACAGTTGGAGCATTGCAGGTACAAAAAGCACAAGGAATAATCGATGTCTCATGCCCTTCGTTGCCACCCATTCTTTCCATTTCCACATCTGTTGGGCTTTTTCCGCTTCAATGGTTGCAGTGATCTCCGCCATTTGGTAGCTCACCATAATACTATCTTCATCACCATTTGCATGATATTTCACGAAAAACTTTCTCGCTTCTGAAACTCTTCCTTTATTTATCAGCCATCTAGGACTTTCCGGGCCAAACAGTGCAATAACCAATTGTACTGAGGGCAAAGCCACCTGGAGCAAAGAAGGAATTCTCCAACTCCAATTGCTGTTACGAGTACTTCCAAAGTAAGTACCTAACGTAACCAACGCAGCGATGCATCCTCCAATGGACCATGTGGCTAACAGCAGGGCCGTAACAGCTCCTCTTTGCGTGGGATAAGCACACTCGGTAAGCATTGGGCCCGCTGCGGTAGCAGATAAGCAACTCCCTAATCCGAGGACAATACGCCCGGCCATGAATGAACCAAAACCCTGGGCCGTACCTTGCACAACGCCTCCAACTATCACGATAACACATCCTGCGATAAGGGCCTTTTTCCTACCAGCAAAGTCACAGATGTAAGACACAAAAGGAGTGAAAATCAGTGTTCCAATAGTAATTCCGTTGGACATAGTTCCAAGTCGAACACCAGTTCCCGGATTGAAGTAAGTTTGCCAGGCATCGAGTGCTTGCAAGTTATTCATCATACTAGCGTCAAATCCAGATACGATTTGCGCCAGGATAGGGGCCACCAAGAAAAAATTCAAAGCCAATAGATGAGGGTAGCGGAACCACATCTTGTCTAACTTCGGAGCAACATCCAAGATTCCTTTGCCTTCGGCCACATTTTCTAGAACCTGCTCGTCAAAAGCAACTTCACCTTTACTATTGTGCGCTTCGAGGTCGTTATTCATGATAAAATTGGTTTTTCAAAAGGAATCAGAGCATGATCTCAGGTGAGAAGAACGCTCTATTTTATAGATTTCCTGTCATGAGGTCACACAAGTTCATGATAGTCATTTTACAGTGGATGAACACGCGCGCCCACTTTTCTTGACTATTTCTACGGTCCAACAATATGCCGAATTACAGCTATTAAGCTGATGCTAGTTCATGATTCTCTGAGTGACCCTTTTCTGAATGTAGAGAAGAGTTGAGTAGAAGGCGTGTGTACCTGGTATAAACATATCCCGAACATCCAATTAAAGCGGGGAAACATGACAGATCATTCTCCATAAATTTGTGACCGCTATTATGTCACACTACCATCCAGTAATAGAAAGCGGGGAGTAAGCTGAGACTACTCGGGAACCCAAACAAGTTGTTCTTCTCCATGCGTTTCGGAGTTCTAGATTTTGAGTGGACTGCATTGATCGACTATATTTTAACGTGGGTAAGTCGGCAAGCAGATCCCTAACTCGACTATTGACACGCCCCCGCAATGTCGGAGTTATGTCTTACGGTACTTTGACCGCTACCAAACAATGACGATTAATCTTCGTTCATCCTCTGATGAGACTGTTTCTCACATACGAAGAGGTTCCATGCCACAAGTCAGTAAATATCTGAATAGCCAGCCGTTCCACACATTTCAAATTGTAATTCCTACAATCAAATTTTCATCTGCCCAAAATAATTATCATCTGCCCACCATTAAGAGCCTTTAGCTGCCATCGAAACCACAGGACACCCCTCAACAGGTACTGGCAGAGGGGTTAAGCCGTCTATACTTGCAGCTAGAAATCTTAGCTAATTTCATTTCTGGATTAGGCAGCTTTAAGGACTATCTGCCTCGCCTGGATTGACTCGATGCAAGACAATCCGTCAGTGCTGAGATCACGACCAAGCACAGGTATGACAGTTTGAAGGGCCAGACACCTGGGGCGTATGTCAGCAATGATTATTGGAGTTCACAGGTTCCTATTACATATGAAGACGCTGTCAGGAGAGACAGCCTTTGCAGAGTTAAAACCAGGTCCAGCCCTTTCTATACTGACACGTTTTTCTTGTCAATATTCTATTGTTTTTTTCTTTCAATTTATCTTTTACTGAAAATATGCAGTAGTATTGTACGTATTTATAAGAATCCCACAACCACTTTTCTAGAGAAACAGATTTGGCATGTCTTGGAACTGACGTGGTTGTCCCTAAACGGGACATCTAAGCGAAAACATTCATTCCACAATTCTGGAACGCCTTTTCTATACAAGATATTGTGAGGTTGTTATACTCACGAGCGGAATCCAATATGCCATCGTAGCACGGGAATGAATGAACCTCTTTCTCAAAGTTCTTATACAGAACTTCTACTCCCGCACCTTTAAGCTTCTCTGCATATCTCAACCCTTCGTCTCTTAGGATATCGTACTCAGCTGTGATAATAAGTGCGGGACACAGGTCTCTCAAGTTGGGATTTTTTATTGGAGAAAGCTCGGTATTATCATCGAGTTCGGGGCTCCTCTCTGGGCCGAGCCACGAACGATAGAACCACCGCATTGCTTCAAGTGACAGTATAGCAATTCGAGCATTGGTGATCCAACTCGGATAATCTTTGGTGTTCACTAAAGTTTGATAATTTCGACTCAAAGTTGTATTGTCGACTGACGGAACTCCGAGAATCTGAAGACATAGCCGCAAATCTTTGTCACGGCATTTCTGAGCAATAACTGCGGTTAAATGTGCTCCAGCAGATGTACCACCTATCACAAGTCGTTGCTTGTCAACACCAAACTCCTCTGCATTTTGATAGATCCACTTAAATGCAGCCCATGAATCATCAATCTGAGTCGGGAACCGGTGTTCCGGCGCAAGGCGATAATCTACGTTGAACACAACACAGTCCAAGGAATAACAAACTTTTCGACAGAAGCTGCCATCTGAACCTATGTCTCCAAACGTCCATCCACCTCCATGGTAATTGATATAAGCTGGCACCAACTCACTTGGACAACTTCGATCATTAGGCTGAAATACTCTGATTTTGATTGTGCCTCCCTCTACTGGGCATTCTACATCTTGCACATCGTTGATATCTGGGCCCTTGGTGTTACCGAAACTTATGTCATACTTTTCAGGGTAGTGTTTTGCCTCCTCAACAGGAAAGTTAATAGACACTGCTCTCCCTGCCATGTACTTGTTGTAATATTTGACAAAGACAGGGTCTATGTTATCAATGTATTCGGGATCAATGGCATTGAGTAAAGGTTGAGTGACCGGCACCAGGGGCTCTTCTATTTCGAGAGGCTTCATAGTTTCAATAGGCACTTCTTTCAAAGAAGTCTACTATAGCGTTTATTAAGTGGGAATAGTTGGAAATTCTCTGTTCAAATTCGTTTAAATTCGTGCGAACATTACCCCTTTCCGTAGATGGCCGCTATCTTGGCCGCTAATGCAAAGCCTGCCCACAACCCCACTTACCCCGCAATGATACCCCGCTATGATGTGTGAATGTAGGGAATTGACGGCGATTATCTCCGCGTATCCACACATATGTTTGCGTTAGAATTGCAATAAAATTACCATTTTCTGTGTCCTCAGACTCCTTGTTACTACTTTTCGTGAGTTGCAGCTCGTACATTCGGTGCCAGTCTGTCGTGTTATCTATTTAAATCTATCAACACTCAAGCGTTAGAACTCGCATCGCAAATAACATTATGGCGAACTTAGTAATTTGCAGTTAATGAACTAGACCTGTAATGTGATATATATAGCGACTTAAGTCAAGATATATCTCTTCTAGAGACTAGAAGCGACCTATCGCATGTGCCAGCTGCCTCGATGGTTTGAACACAAATTATGTCTCAGTTCGAGGTTACTTAATAATCGATCAGGGGGGTAGTCTTGTTAAGAACTCTCTGGCAGCCAGTACACAGTAGTACATCTCTATGAGTTTTTTTTATGTTAGCTCCTATCCATATATCCATTGTAGTTTATCAACAAAACCTCACTTTACAGATTTCGAAACGGATTTCTATGGGCCTCGTAATTAGCTTTCACATAAGGTGGACCGTTTTCAGATTTCGTTAAGAATTACATCTAGAGAATACTTAATGAATGCCTATACTGGTAAACAAAGAAATAAAAGAATAATTACATTTTTATGTACTAGATCCCATCTTTACGTCTCATATTCCTACATCCCAGACCTTCGTCTTACCCTGGAGTGCTTTTCGTATTCCTTGCGAGCTTGTAGATCCAAGCCCTTTCTGGAATACGCGATACAGTCTTCAAGTGGAATTCAAGAAGAAGGCGGATCAGACTGTTAGATAGTACTTGGAGTAGTAGTATCAACGAGTTGTAATAATACAGCTGCAGGAAATAGACGAAAGTTAAGTTGATTAGAAACAATACAGAGAATAAACATATAAACATTCACAAGCCTACAAGAGGGTAGTAAACCACAAAATTCAAACTTGGAACTACATGGAGCCGTTCATCCAGGCTCACTTAACCTTAAACAACTAGGATGTGGAATGAGCAGAATGGTACCAACTATTCACAATTGGATTCGGCAGATGGCCTGTCCGACGTGCCAGCCGACTGTGTCCTTGAAGGCAAACGGTGGCCAGTTATTTCGTTTCTGTTGCTAGTGTTGGTGCTGGAATTGTATGTTGGATATTCACTGATTGCTCATGGTGTAGCTGGGCTTACGTGGTGGCAAGGAGGGCTTGTGGCAGTAGCAGCCTGTGTGTTGGGTTGGGCTATATATTTCGCTGGATATTGTCTCTATCTTTATCTTCGATACGGCGAGGTGTTGCGGAACATCCAAACCTCTGCTACGAAAATATGAGATATCAATTTTGTTTGGAGCTGTATGAGGGTAGGGATAGATTAGCTTCCGATATCTTGATATATGTATAAATAGTGGAGAAAACTTGCAAGATTCAGGCCATCTTGAATAATCCGGTTTCCTAACTACCGCCTCACTTCTTTCAATGCACCTTCATGTTCCTTGCAGCACACCTTTTTCCCGCGGTCAACTAAAATTATTGTATGTGGAAGTCAGGTGCATGCAGACATGTTACATGATGAAAAGTGGCACTTACAATTCTTTTCAATTCAGTATCCGAGGAACACGAACGTTAGGTTATGAGGTTATGATTATTTTACTATTGCAGAACTGGTGACCAGGGTTGGACTAGTACGTAGATCTATGGCTCCTAGTTATGATTGGCTCTATGACTGATCCTAACTATCGTTCTTGACAACAACAAAAAATTGCGATATTTATTGTTGGAATGAAACTTTTTCAAGTCCTTTTCACGGCATTATTTACCACTTTGGTTCTAGCCGTTTGTCCTCCAGGTGATTTAACGACACTCCGCTGCGGCAATTTGGTTAACGCCCCAGATAATGCAAATGGGCCGTTTATTTTGGTTGGGATGGCACTTGATGACTTTCTCGAGCATGTTAACAACGGGACTATCAACGAGGAAAACTTTCTAAATAACCATACGATACCGTCTAATCAAATAAAGAGAATTTCTTCCGTGACCGTATGGTGTTTCTATACCCCATCATACAGATGTAAACAATTGATAAGACCGCCTTTTTGTGTTTGGAAGAGAATCACATTTTTGAGCACTATAAAAGCTCGCTGTTAGGGACAGTTTTCGTATTGTGGAAAGTACCTAGAATTGTGAAGGCTAAATTCTGGTTCGCTGTGCTAGCAACCCTATTTTGCCTGAGAAGTGCGTACAAGAAGTTTTACGCGAAACAAATACCGGCTGAAGAAACGAAGGTCGAAAGAAAGAACTGATTGCCATTTAGTAGTTTTGCCAAATGACTGGCAATCAGTTTTTGGAGATCATGCATGCCGCTGCTTGAGTAGATATTGAGCCATTTATCTGAGTCGATAATGTAAAAGCGGCTTATTTCTCTCATCACATTCCATTTTAGCTCTATCTACGTCTGTTCTTCTGCATTGGTGAAACGGCGCGTCCGAGAGGCAACCTCCAGTCTGCTGGGTGTCCCTCTTAACGTCCAGCCAGTGTTTCACGTGCGACCCCATGTAAAGCAGCTGCCATTCTAATTGGTGGTATCATGCCATCTTTATAATCTCTTATAGCTGTTGTCAACTTCCCTCGTAATCTGTGCGTCCTTCTTGCTCTTGGGCATTTTCAGCGACAGAATTCTATATTATATCCGACACGTCTCGTATACTTTAAATTGATCGTCATTACATACGATAGTCACGTGATGCCGCGTTCTTGCCAGGCAACCATGGTCCCTGTAAATTACGTAGAGAGTCACCATCAGTAGAACACTCATAACATCAATGAACTGAAATGAACTGAGCTGTTCTCTCGAACATCACGGGTACCCCATCATGCCCCATCACAGCTGTGGAGCCGGAACTGTTCTCAGAGTTACGCTGTCGTTCTCTTGTAAGCATTGAAGAACACTTATTAGGAATGCGATCTGCAGATAACGGCGATATGCAACTCTAATTGTTTAGCCTGTTCCAGTTTTGGGAAATGCGCTCGATAATTATTCTGAAAATAAGAAATGTTGATTGTAAATTGGATACGAATTAATTAATTGGAGATTAGAGAAACATGGATCTGGATTTAGTAGATTATACTTGGAGTAATACAACCGAACGATGGAATATCGTGAATCGTAGAAACGTGAAGTACATGTACACTTTAGTTGATTAAAGTAAGAACAAACAGAACATGCGAATAACCCTTACCCCGATATAGATCCTAGAGAATTTGCACGACGTGCCCCACCATCATAACAGACGAGCCCTGTTAAAGCGTAAGGTGTACATACGGGATGGACTGCATAAAATGCTGAGTTCGGCTCAATAAGAACACCTCGCAGGATATTATCATCTTCCGTGCTTTGCTAAGCAAATCACACAGGAGAAAAGTTTCTGAAACCTAGAATTGCCCGTCCAAGCCTTATAAGGAACCATTGACTCATTGTCCCCTCTTTCCTCAGCCAATCAGAAAAGTGGATGCATATTTTGAAACCTCGAATTTCCTCTTGGAGGTAAGTTAAGAACCGTTCGCATTGCCTTAGCTTGTTTCCTATGAGATAATCTCAAGGATAAACCTCATTAAGAGATGATCATTGTATATTATATTATTATTTTCCCAGGATACCCTTACCCATAGATCGTATTAAATTCACAGAATGGGGGTTACCCTCTTAGACTCTTTGGCATCAATGCCCCATCGTGTGATGTGAAATGACCTGTCTCGCACATCTGCCAATGTGAGGAGAGGATGATAAATAGAGCAAGATGGCCGCATCAGCCACCAAATTTGATCTTTCTGAATTGTCAGAAATGGATCCTTTCCATGATAACGATGGAGTGCTGTTGTATACAGGATCGAGCCAGTCTACCCCAATTTCATTTAATGGATATGACTTTCGTATTCCTGGGAATTTTGCATTACCGTTTCAAAGCTTCAATGCGGTTTTGGAAGCCGCGACACGGTTTTGTTCACCCCGGGTTTGGCTTCGCTGTATTTTTTCTTGGCCACTCGTGAATGTTTTTGACTTACGGCTTATCGCCCATGCGGAAAGCACAGTTGATTTGAATGAGAACCCCAATCTTCAGCGTGGTACTCGCCGCCTACTCACAGCCGAACCTACTTTCGTCACAGAAGGTAATGTTAGCTCTCTGATGACAAACAGTAGAACCATGCAACGTCTCCGTGACATTACCCATACCAGGGAAGCGCTGGATGTACAACCCTTACAGATAGATCTGGACAAAGTTTTGGATGGTCTTTTAGGAAATGAGCAAAATCTGCGACGGCTGAGATCTCTTGGTGATGAATTTTTGCGAGACTCTGTCAAACCTTTTTCTCTGGAGCAGACGGCAAGGGCGTTTTTCAGCAAGGGCGAAGACCGCATACAACCTGTAATTGAAAGGTCAATCATGATTCCTTCTGTTCTTTCTATCAAAGAAGTAGCAGAACTTCACTACGAAACATATTACGACTTGCTGTCGACTGGTGGGTCTGGATGCAACATGCACCTTACCTTCAACCATGCGCCACGTTACAAGTCTGATACAGGCATGGGGCTATTCTTTCCCGGTAAGGTAGGAGGCACCCTTCTATTTTTCAATGAAGCAAAACCTCACACTAAAAAAATTGGATGGGGCTATTTGTTCTATATGCATCGTAACGACGATACATATCTCCCTCCCGAACTAAACCATGCTGTTGTTCGGGGTTCTCAAGCTTATCAGAGCCTGAAGAGAAAATGTATTGAAAAATATCTGCTAGCCTTCAAGCAGATGTACCTTTACGTACTTCTGTATGGCGTTGAGTACTTTGGTCTCAGCGACTATTCGTGCCAAATATTTTACAGAGTCATACGGGAATATCCTCTACGGGAGGAAGTCCAAGTGCAGAGCAGATACACATCATACAGACATGAGGGCAGCGAGTCTGTCCGAAACATCCTGGCGGCTGTTTTGTGGGCGACGGTTCCACCACCTGGAGTCGACCAGGAAAATCCAGGGAAATGGTGTAATGCGGTGTATGCGGCATTGCAGAAATCGAAAGAAGAATTGAGACAGCTTTCCCGCAAGAAACATCAACAAATCTTAAAAAGTATTGAAGAGACGACTGAAGCTGGAGATATACGTAATACTGTTGTCAAGAACTATCAAGATCCAGCATTCCTGGAGTTGCTCTATAACAGAATTGAAGATCTCAAGGTGGGGCTGGACTATCTCACTCAGACTTATAGGGTTCGTTCGACGATCATCTCGGATCCTCTTCCACAGGATAAGTCCTACATCTTCAAGTTGTTCGCTTACCATTCGTGCCACTGTTTGTTTGACTACTTTGGAACGTTTGTTGCTCCCGAGGAGCTTGAAACAATGGAAGAAACCGCTCACATTTGTGAAATCCGTACGTACGTGACCCTTCAGTCTCTTCAGGATATTTGCATTCCCCGATTGGTACATTATGGAACTATGTTTGATTACTCCGAGGACCATCAGTTCAGTACTTTGGGAGGCCCATATCTACTAATGCAGGATGTTGGAGATGTTGAGCCCGACTTTGCCAGTCTGGAGCATTACCGTTTAGCACTCTCTGCGCTTAAAAGAATCCACCGGCTAGGAATCG
>JAJMIC010000038.1:0-18732 GCA_030583385.1 Spencermartinsiella ligniputridi
AAATGAATAGTTTAATAATGAATGATTGAATAAATAAATAAATGAATGAGTGATTGATAAATGAATGATTGAATAAATGAATAGTTTAATAATGATTAAATAAATAAATAGAATGTGTGTGGAGATGTTAAGAAATGATTAAGGGAATAAATGAATGAGGGTGTTCGGGGAAGGAATAAAAATCGGAAGGTCGGGGTTGGACGAATGTAGTTTGAAGAATAAAAAAGATTAAAGGATAGATAGGGTTGGAAGATTAGAAGAATTGAAAATTAAAATAGAAAAAAAAGAATGAAAGAATGGATATTGAAATGATCGGAAGAGTTGGAATATAAAATTGAGTAGAAAAAGAGAGAAAGAGCGAGTCAGAAAAAAAGAATAAATAGAAGATTGAAATAAAAATTAGAAGGAATTGGAAGAGTGCATGAATTGTACGTGTATATGAAGTAGATGGTGGGGAATAATTTGAATGAAAATGATTTGATGATTCAAAGAACTGAAGGAGTTGGATGTGATCGAAGATTGATGATGGAAGAAATTGGAATAATTTATAGAATTGAAATTGTTTGAATGATCTAAATGAGGTTTCTGTATGTATATTAAAGAAGTTTGGGGGAATGAATTGAATGAAGAATGAATAAATGAATGATTTAAAGATGGGAGGAAATGAAGGAATGAAGGAATGAAGGAATGAAGGAATGAAGGAATGAAGGAATGAAGGAATGAAGGAATTGATTGTAATCAAGGATTAATAATTTGAAGATTGATGGTTTGAAGATTGATGGTTTTAAGACTGATGGTTTGAAGATTGATGGTTTGAAGATTGATGGTTTGAAGATTGATGATTTGAAGATTGATGATTTGATGAATTCAGGATTTGAGGATTTGAGGATTTGAGGATTTGAATTGAAAAATTGGAAAATTGGGAGACTGAAAAATTAAAAAATTGAAAGAATGTTAATAATTGAAAAGGAGAAAAAGACTTAAAAAGTTTAAAGAGAGTGAGGGAGTGAGTGAGTCGGTGAGTGGGAGAGTGAGTGAGGGAAAAAGTATGTGTGTGAGAGAGAGTGAGAGAGTGAGAGAGTGAGGGAGTGAGGGAGTGAGGGAGTGAGGTAGAGTTGTGAAAGAGTTGAGAGAGAGTTGAGAGAGAGTTGAGAGAGTTGTGAGTGGGGAGTGTGTGAGTGAGAGAGTGAAGGAGAGTGGTGGAGAGAGAGAGTTGAGTGAGAGTTGAGGGTGAATGGGTGAGTGTGTGAGTGAGTGAGAGTGTGAGTGTGAGGAGGAGTGTGAGTGTGTGTGTTGAAAGGAAGGAAGTTGAGAGTTGAGAGTGGTGAGTGAGTGAGTGAGTGAGTGAGTTTAAGAGAGTGTGAGTGTGAGATGAGAGAGAGAGAGGATCCTTCAGACTCTATCTATACTGGGATGATGCCATACTGGGATGATGTCCTATTGGAATGGTTTGCTGAAACTGTTGCACTAATATTCTTAAGCTTTACACCTATTCCGCTTCATACGCCTTCATCAAATGTAGAGCTACTAGGACTGATCATGGACTAGTCCCTGAAAACTAGGGATGTTGATTTAGTCCCGAGTGGAATGCAAATTTCATTACAAATGACTTACTAAGAATCACCAATAGTAATAGTGAAGGCTAGTTTATAGGCAAAGTCATGGCTTTATGAAATATGTCCTCCATAGCTTGAAACGACCTCGCCAAAAATTTAAATTGCTTGAACTTCGTGAGCAACATAGGGCTCTTCCAAATATCTAAGTTCCTCCCCGGTCAAATTCAGTTTGACTGCAGCTACCGCCTCCAGGATTCGTTTCTCAGAACTCAAGCCTACAATGGGGGCGCACCCTTTTGCGATAGTCCAAGCAATGCCTACCTGTGCCATAGACACACATTTGTTTCGCGCAATATCTTCAACCCGTGCAATGGTTATCTTGTCAGACTCGCCACTTGCTATGGAGAGAGCTTTGATTTGTGGATCAGTTTCAGATCTCATCGAGGTTCCGCCAACGGGACGGGCCAAGATACCTCTGGCAATAGGACTCCAAGGAATCAAACCAACCCCAGTATCATTGCAGAATGGAATCATTTCCCGCTCTTCTTCTCGATAAAGCAAGTTATAGTAATTTTGCATAGACAATAACTTGGTCCAGTGATTCTTTTCGACCAGAAATTGCAATTGAGCAAACTCTGCTGCTCTCATACTGGATGCTCCTATGTATCTGACCTTGCCAGATTTCACAACATCATGAAGTGCTTCCATAATTTCTGCTTTGCTTGTAGACGTGTCTAGACGATGGATTTGCAAAACATCGAGATAGGTGCCCAATCGCTTGACAGAGGCATCTACAGCGTCAAAAATGTGCTTTCTAGACAGGCCCTCTCGATTGATCCACTTGAACTCATCGTCGATGATTTCAGGTTCGTCATCACATCGAAAATGGACCTTGGATAGAATCACAATACTAGATCGTGGGATTCTATATTTTAGTCAGGAATTTTCCAATCAGCGACTCGGATACTCCATCTGAATACACATTGGCTGTATCAAAAGTACGAATCCCACTATCGTAAGCATATTTCATGAGCTTCAGACATTCTGCTTCATCATCAATAACCCAATCCCGCCAGCTTTTGGATCCGTAGGTCATGGCTCCAAGTATGATTTTAGATACTTTTAGGCCGGAGCTTCCGAGACTTGTTAATTTTTATTGCTTGCTATTCCTTTGGGTAGGGCCACCAGTTCTTTTGGACTCTACTCACGACATATCACAGACATGTCTTAGATGAGGCACACTCCTCTCAACTGCGATTATCAACCGTTCTAATCAACCTACTTTTGAAATTCCATTTTAGATTAATTATGCGCTTCGCTAACTATAAAGCCAATTGAGTGGAAGCACTGCGCTTTTTATGATGATTCTGGAGCTACCCCCTTCGTATTTATACATAGATAGGGAATTGTAAACTGCTATGAGGATCGGGAGCGGACTTAGGAGATGGCGGAGATAAGCTAAAATTGTAAGCCCGGCGGAGTAACTCCTAGCAGTAGCGGCTGCTACATGGCTAACCACCCATAATGAATACTTTTAGAACTCTTTCTCTTTTGTACATTCGATTCTCTCTCATTCTGGCCATGTTGAGTAAAGAGACTCCGATGGCGTCTCTTAGTGGCTTTGTCGATCTAAAGAGACTCCGAGATCGTCGTCTCCTCATGGTATTTTCGCCGAAACACTGCATAAGAATGGGTTTACCTTATAAATTAGTAATACTAAAATAACTTTAAAATCTGCAAGCTAAAAAAAGAAAACAAATAGGTATTCTCTCGTACAGATATAAATACAATCGGCCTCTTTCAAACATTGCCCACCTATTCTGCATTGCATGTATCTTCAAGTAAATAAGTAATGGAATCCGTACTCTCAGAGGGGTTTGATCCAGAAGGCTTAGAGCGAAAAGTTGGAGGTAGAAGGAGCCGGGCGATTGAAGAGTCGGCTGAAAAACACACCTTTGAAACTGGGTCGAATGAGGATCTGGATCCTCAACGATATAGGAAAAGGATTCCGTTATCCCATGTATTGTACTTCAATGACGCAAAGAATATTCCTGCAATGGGTCCAGGAAAACCATATCCTCCCAATATCCCAGACCGTGAAAGATATAAGGTCGAATTTGACGGACCAGATGATCCACAGCACCCTTTTAACTGGCCATTGAAGAGAAAATTGCTTGGGTGCCTTTCACTGGGGTGGATTTCCTTTTCTGCAGTATGGGGCTCTGCGGTATATGCTCCTGCAGCCATAGGAGTGGTCGAGGAGTTTCATATTGGCGAAGTCGCAAGTATTCTAGGCATATCCCTATACGTTTTGGGATTCGCCTCAGGTCCTTGTTTCTGGGGTCCTTTAAGTGAGTTGGTGGGTAGGCGAAAACCTCTACTCGTATCCACTCTGCTGTGCACCTCGTTTACATTTGGAGTAGCTGTTGCCAAAGACATCCAGACAGTTATGATTTGCCGCTTTTTTGCAGGATTTTCAGCCGCTGCTACGCTTGCTACTGTACCAGCTGCATTTAGTGATTTATTTAGTCTGGAGACTAGGGGCATAGCTGTAACGATTTTCTCAATTTCAGTATTTGCCTCCCCGATTTTAGCACCTGTAGTTGGTGGTTTCATCACGTACTCGTATCTGGGCTGGAGATGGACTGAATATCTCACGGGTATTTTCCTCGCATCCGGATTGGGTTTTGCTATATTATTTTCGCCAGAGACGTACCACCCTCTTATTCTTCAGCAAAAAGCAGCGGAAATAAGGAAAAAAACTGGCATTTGGGCTGTACACTCCGCTCACGATGATCTAGATGTCGATATAAAAGAGATGGCCAATAAATATTTCGCTCGGCCTATGGTTATGCTTATTCAGGAGCCAATTCTATTCCTACTCACAATGTATGCTGCATTTATTTATGGAATGTTGTATCTATTACTAGAAGCTTATCCTATTATATTTGGACCCAATGGTTACAACTTTTACAAAGGTACGGCCGAACTTCCTTATATAGCACTATTCTTGGGCAGTGTTTTTTCAATGGTCGCCTCTATTTACTATTTCGAACCGATATATATCAAGAAATTTGAAGTAAATGGACTGGTTCCCGAGGAACGGCTTCCTCCCATGATCGCCGGTGGAATTGTTTTGCCCATCGGATTATTCTGGTTGACTTGGACTGGAAACTACCATCACCAAGTTCACTGGATGGTTCCAGCACTGAGCGGATTTCTTACAGGAGCTGGCGTCATGCTTATTTTTACGCCAGGTATTAACTATATCATCGATACCTATCCTAGTCATGCAGCCAGTGCATTGGCAGCTCTGACATTGTTCCGATCATTGTTTGGAGCTTGCTTCCCTTTGTTTGCCCCTGCGATGTTTCGAAACTTAGGAGTTAATTGGGCAGGCACTGTTCTGGGGTGTATTGCTATCATCATGGTCCCTGTTCCAGTGCTATTTTATTATTACGGAAAACAGATTCGGCAGAGGAGTAGATTTGCAAAGTAGACAGTAGCGTGAGGTCCAAATTCGATTTGGAGCTACAAGGAGCGTCTTACTTCTCAGTTTCAATCTAGATATGACTTCGCTATCTTTCATTTTTATATTTCTAGAGTATCCAAGCGTGACAAGTGTGCTTAAAACTGCTGTTCACGTACTACTTATCACGCTGATCAAAGGGCAGAAAGTGAGCGAAATCTTTAGAATATTTCGCTATGCGACTAAAGTTCTAGAGTACTCATTCAAGTTTCTCAATACTGATACCGAAGAATCGTACCTACTTGTGAGTCGATCTGCATCTCTCTTGCATCTCTCCTGCCCAACCCTACACCGGGGTCCATATCAAATCTACTGGAAGCTGTGATACGGCCCGTTCTAAGTTTTATTTATACCATGTCAATAACGTTTCTTTGAGGTTTCATTAGCTAGCTTCTCAGAAGTAGATATAATGATTCAAGAATAAGATGGGTGGCTGCTTGTTCAATACGATGACGAAACCCTCTGGATAGAGGCATGGGGAGATATTGCACTTAGAGTTAGAGCGCGTCGAACACGCGGTGCTGGACACAATGCTCATTTTCGTGGATACTGTGGTGTGTTCTCCAACAAGGAGAAGTTAGCCACACCACAGAATAACTTCACTCCTGCAGCATAAAAATCCCATATGGCTGAAATAAGAATACCTATATCTCTGGATGCACTTAGTCTTCTAGGGGACTAGATAGAGCCGTCTCATTCTTAATCGAGGGTAGATTTATTTACGTCAAGGATGCACAGCAACATTTAGACTCTCTACTCAACACACCATAGATTGTTATCTAGTGTGGGGTAATATTATATCTCGTTCCTGCTTTAAAAGGGGGACCTACTGGCAAGTTCCTGTATCTGTAAACCCCGAGCAAGTCAATTGAGGAATGGCACGGGTCTAAAATCAAATCTACTTAACTCGAAGGTTTTTGAACTATTTCATCTCATGCACCACAAATGAAGACTAATTTATTGAACGGCGGTATCACCTACACAACTATTGAACCGTTGCCGTTTCTAAACCGTTTTTACGAGAATTAGCACCAGCATAGCCATTATCAACAAAATCACCGCTAAAAGAAGCACCTTGCGACTTGTCATGCTCTTCGCTATCAACGGTCTGCGGAGCTTCTTCAAATGCCAAACGAAGATCATCTAGATCCTGTTGATAATCTTCGTTATCTCTCGCCACGCGCGACATGTTAAAGTCGAAATAAAGACCTTACTTTCATACAGTCTCATATTGCGAGGATGTATATCGCGATGAACAATTCTCAGCCGATGGATTCTTTTAAGCGCAGAGAGTGCCAAACGGTAATTATCCAGACTGGCAAAGTCTGGCTCAACATCTCCAACATCCTGCACTAGTAGATATAGCCCCTGCGTAATACTGAACTGATGGTCGTCAGACTAATCAAACATACTTCCATAGTGTACCAATCGGGGAATGCAAATACCCTGAAGAGATTGTAGAGCCACGTAGGTACGGATTTCACAAATTTGAGCGGTGTCTTCCATTTCTTCAAGCTCTTCGGGGGCAACAAACGTTCGAAAGTAGTCAAACAAACAATTACACGACTTGTAAGCGAACAACTTGAAGATGTAGGATTTATCCTGTGAAAGAGGATCCGAGATGATCGTCGAACGAACCCTATAAGTCTGAGTGAGATAGTCCGGCCCCACTTTGAGATCTTCAATTTTGTTATAGAGCAACTCCAGGAATGCTGGACCTTGATAGTTCTTGACAACAGTATCACGTATATCTCCAGCTTCAGTAGTCTCTTCAATACTTTTTAAGATTTCTTGATGTTTCTTCCGGGAAAGCTGTCTCAATTCTTCTTCCGATTTCTGCAATGCCGCAAACACCGCATTACACCATTTCCCTGGATTTTCCCGGTCAACTCCAGGTGGCGGAACCGTCGCCCACAAAACAGCCGCCAGGATGTTTCGGACAGATTCGCTGCCCTCATGTCTGAATGATATATATCTGCTCTGCACTTGGACTTCCTCCAGTCGAGGCTGCTGGGGATATTCCCGTATGACTCTGTAAAAAATTTGGCACGAATAGTCGCTGAGACCAAAGTACTCAACGCCATACAGAAGTACGTAAAGGTACATTTGCTTGAAGGCTAGAAAATATTTTTCAATACATTTTGTCTTCAACCTGTGATAAGCTTGAGAACCCCGAACAACAGCACGGTAGAGTTCGGGAGGGAGATATGTATCGTCGTTGCCATGCATATAGAGCAAATAGCCCCATCCAATTTTTTTAGTGTAGGGCTTTACTTCATTGAAAAACAGAAGTATGCCCCCTACCTGACCGGCGATGGATAGCCCCATGCCTGTATCAGACTTGTACCGGGACAGTGTATGGGGCAAGTTAACATGTATGTTGCATCCAGACCCGCCCGACGACCGCAGATCGTAATATGTTTCGTAGTGGAGCCCTGCAATTTCTTTGATAAAAAGAACGGAAGGATCCATGATTGACTTTTCAATTACTGGTTGTATGCGATCTTCGCTCTTGCTGAAAAAATCCTCCGCCGTCTGTTCTAAGGAAAACTCTTGGATAGACCTTTGCGCAAATCTACTGAGAGATCTCAGCCGTCGCAGATTTTGCTCATTTCCTGAAAGACCATCCAAAACTTTGTCCAGATTTACCTGAAAGGTTGTACATCCAGCATTTCCCTGGTATAGGTAATATCACGGAGACGCTGCATGGTTGCACTGTTTGTCATCGTAGAGCCAACATTAGCTTCTGTGACAAAAGTAGGTTCGGCTGTGAGTAGGCGAGTACCACACCGAACGTGGGGAATCCCGTTCGATTGAGCATTGGGGTTCTCATTCAAATCAACTGAGCTTTCCGCATGGGCGAGCGATAAGCCGTGAGCCAAAAACATTCACGAGTGGCCAAGAAAAAATACAGCGAAGCCAAACCCGGGGTGAACAATGGCACGTCGCGGCTCCCAATACTTCGTCGAAAGATTGAAACGGAAATGCAGTATTCTCAGGAATACGGAATTCATATCCATTGAATGAAATTGGGGTAGACTGGCTCGACCCTGTATACAACAGCACTCCGTCGTTATCATGGAAAGGATCCATTTCTGACAATTCGGAAAGATCAAGTTTGGTGGCTGATGTGGCCATCTTGCTCTGTTTATCATCCCCTCCTCACATTGGCAGATGTGCGAGATTTCGACAGGTCGTTTCACTTCACACGATGAGGGTTTGATGCCATGGCAAGAGTCTAAGAGGGTAAACCTCATTCTGTAAATTTAATAGGATTAGTGGGTAAGGGTAGCCCAGGAAAATAGTATGCAGTGATCATCTCACCAATGAGGTTTTATCCTTGAGATTATCTCATAGGAAACAAGCCAAGGCAATGCGAAAGGTTCTTAACTAACCTCGAAGAGAAATTTCGAGGTTTCAAAATATCCATCCACTTTTCTGATTGGCTGAGGAAAAGAGGGGATAATGAGTCAATGGTTCCTTATAAGGCTTAAACGGGCAATTCTAGGTTTCAGAAATACTTCTCTCCTATCTGATTTGCTGAAGCAAAGCTGGGAAGATGATAATATCCTGCGAGGTGCTCTTATTGAGCCGAACCCAGTATTTTATGCAGTCCATCCCATATGCACACCTTACGCTTTATAGGGGCTCCTCTGAAGGATGTTAACGCCCTCCCCTTACCTGCCACAACCAATGCCAGCCGTGTGCGTATACACAGTCTCACCTTGAAATATTATATTGTGTGGTGTTACTAGCTTGCATATTTCATTGCCATTGTGTACTTCTCCTTTCATGAAACTTATGGGCAAGGATTCGAAGAAATTGACTCGGTGTTTGCTGGTGGACTCCTCGTCGGATTTATGCCCTCAGAGAGCAACCGTCTTTCAAACAATTTGAAGAAAAGATCGAATTTTCGCATATTGAAAGCTTGAACTAATCTATGGTTTGTGATGTAGTCTCGTAGTTTTTAAATTTCCCAATTTAAAAAGCTCAGCGCATGTTTGCCCATATCTATCCCAACTCAAAATGGAGCATATTGAACCTGTGTTTCATAAACATAACTTGTGGAATGCTTGAACAAGCCCCTTCAGACGATTCCAACAAACTGAACTCTTGAGGCTCTTCGAAAGTATTTTAATCCCAATGTTATCGTGATAGAGAGTCCAGCGTTTCACATCAGATTTATAATCTCCTTGTTGACAGATTTCTGTTCTCGAATCGTGGTCCAAGTCAATATTCGTCACTGCCACTGTCACAAGTTTGCGGTTGACTGTCGCACTACTTGGGACTAACGGGAGGGTTGATATCCAACTTAATTGTTCACATTCTCTCCAAGGGAACCATCATAAAGAGGGGCCCCCATCAGGTAGAGCCCAAGTATTTCCTCGCACGTGTGTAGAATACATAAGAAATGGGTGGTAAATTGTTTGAATTTGCAGAAACATTCCATGCTTTGTCGTGTTGATTGGCGCTATAACATTGGCACATTGTGCAAATGCTGGCCATCCCAACATTCTTTGCTTGTTTAACAAACCCGTGTAGCCATGTGGTAACTGCGAATGCATATCGAAAGGTGTAATGTTGGGCCAGAGTTGCTCTCGAAGACCTATGGATCCATTGGATCGCTTCTGGTCATAATTTCGTATCGGGACTCTCGCGAGATCTTAATCCATGATTGCTGCTCCATTCCTTCACCACGATACTTTTCCAATTCAATAAGAAACCCTATCATCTTATGCAGATATCCTTCGCCGTCGAAAGGGTTCTCTGGTGTTGAAAAATCTATTAGCGTCATAGTAATTCGTCTTAACTTAAGCGTCAACGCAACGCCATTAGGCTCGAGATCATAAAACGATACATTTCCCAAAACATACAATAACTGTCGATAGATATTGTTTCTGGTCAAGATGGAAATTTCAGATTTACCACTGACGGAGTCTAAATTGTCCAATAAAGTTATTTGGATCCATAGACTTGTGACATGGATATCTGCTCGAATAATCTGCAATTGCTGACCCCTGATTTTATACTCGTCGTTAAGCTTGTCCTGATATGGGTCCTCCGCGACTGGATCATTACAAGTTTGCCAAATTGCTAACTCTTCAGGCAGCGTAGCAGTCAATAGCTGTACCTTTTTGAGGGCCCCTAACGTTTTCGTTCTAACAATATCATCTAGTGATTGCTTTGAATTGATAGTTTGAAATTCAGTTGCAATCTGTAATCGAATGTTACTAAGGAATCCAGTCAGAATCGATTTTTGATGTTCTGGTTGTGGAAAGATTTTGTTATCTGTAATATACTTGTCATCCACAGCAAGAGGCAGTAAATTGTCGATGTCCTCTGCCAGAATTCCCAAGCTGTTAGGGTTGAGAACGTCTTCACGAGACAGGCGCAGCCTTGTACCTCTTTTGTTAGACAAAAGGTCAACGCATGGTGGGAAATGGTATTATGACTGACATAATAAAAGCCCAATGATTACTTACATTTCACAAAAATAGCAAAACCAGAGGCATCGTTTCCGCATTTGCTGTTCTATTAGTGGGTAACATTCATAGCTTTCAGGCCAACAGCTCAATTTCATATGTTTACATAACGACAGAATTTCTCCTGTCATCAGATTATGACGAGACGCGTTTCGAGGATGAGTTATATGAGATTCTGCATACGACATCAATATGCCGGCAAAAATATGGTGCAAGTGGATATCAACTCTGTGGAAGCGGAGGTAGAACCATGCTTTGGTATAAAGCTGGTAGCATTGCTCATACATTTCTCTATGAGACTTGTAAGGCCAATGAGGATCAAGCTTTTTATAGACCTCTATCCGACTTGGGAGAGCTCCTGCTACAATAGCACATAGAGAGATCGTTAGCAAGAAGAAGTTAACGTCGGTTTTATAGAGCTCATTTTCCAAATCTCTTTTAAAGCTCGGAAGGTGGAGCACCGGTGCCAATGGATATATCCTTAATACAAAGTCTTCTATTATGGCTGAAAACACCTCGTCTGAGCACAAATCGCTAATTGAGTACTCACAAATTGAATGTGCCGTTCCCGATGGAGTTGGAGACCTAGGAGATATCCCACTTGGCGCCAACATAGGGCTATTCATCGCGTCAAATTCTTCGGTCAGTCTTCGCTTAGATGCCGCGCTACAGTTAGTCAGAGAAGTTACGCAATCGTGAAAGGACTCACCGAGAAGGACCCCGCTTTTTGCTGGGTTGATATTCACACACAAGATGGGCCTCGATGCATGCTTTGCAGGGCCCTAGGTGACCTTTTAAAGAATTGCCAAAAGCAACAAAGCCGTCATCCCCATCATGAATACACTTTATTTTCCGACGACGGCAAGCTATACAAGCACGCCTGGCATTACGTCGTGCATCCATAGCCTTGAATGCTGAGAGAGTTGAAAGGGCATTATGAACAAATATACACCGGGTAAGTTACTACCCGGGCTCATTGATTCTGATTATCACCTGCCTAACTCGTTCGGGATGAAATTGTTATGTTTGAAAAGAGTGAAGATCTCCTTACTATAATACTTGTATGGTAATATCAGCTTACAAATACAACTGATAAGAAAGTAATACTCCTCAACTGATATAACCTAAGTTAGAACAGAAACAAAAACAACACCGCCACAATCACATACTTCTGTAGTAATAGCAGAGCAGTAATATCGGAACGAAGAGATAGGGGGTTGAAAAAAAAGTGTATATGGTAAATCCAGGTCTTCACTTCAGCCCCTAACATTAGATCCTGGGCCACTAGAATCCCAGCAAAAGGAGTGACAGATAATATCTACGGAATACTTTTAGATCAACGGGATGGTACATAGTCTCAGATTCCCCGGGCAATGGTAAGCCGACTGATCCTCAACACAAATAATCAATTCACCGGTATTGAGCGTCAACTGGGCAAACGGCTCTTTCATTTGAAACCGCCGCAAGAATAAAACCTGGCTTGCTGACTCCGAGACCATCAGAAATAAATTGCATTTCGCCATATTCAGTTTTCTTGTCCCACAGCAGTCGAAGGTTCCCACGGTCTTAACAGCGACCTGTCTAGTTGTTGGATGGAATTAGTTGCATTTATGAGTTCGAGAGTTTAAGTATTGCATAGAACTTTAACCTGATTTATCATCAATATTTATTAACTAAAAAAGCACTTACTCCACCTGTTTGGGCTCGTTGTCAAACATAGCAACAGCCTCCTCCAAGGTCCGTCCCTTGGTTTCTGGAAAGAAAAAGTACACAACCGGAATCTCTACTGCTATGACACAGCAGTAAACAATGTAATACTTCCATTCTATAGCATCCATCGCTACAGGATTCACAAATCCATTAAATATTTGTGTCAGACAGATAGTAAGGAACAGTATATTCATACCTTTAGCACGAAGAGTGTTTGGCAGAACCTCCGTCGCGTAAAGAACAGGGACACCATTCAATGCCACGTTATAAAAGAGGTAAAAGATGAATATCATTGCGAGTACTCCTTGTCCAAGTGACGCATCTTCAAAATTTCTCGCTTGGTTGATTCCTGATAAGACCGTCCAAATTATAAATGCAACAAACATGCCAATTGTACCATTGAGCATGAGCGTCCGCCGACCAAGCACTTCAACCAAACAAGCAGCCGCTAATGATATTCCTAGGCAGTAAGTCATCAAACCAGCGTTGATCACCAATTGGTGTCCAGGACTAGTAATACCAATAGATTCCAAAACTAAAACAAGATAGTATGAGGTAAGACTGTTGCCACTTAGTTGAGTAACGGCTCCTAGCCAAATCACCATAAAAAGTCGCCGACGATTGCTCGAATTGGCTAGAAACTCCATGTAACTTGACGAGTCTTCCCGATTTGTCAAAGACTCTGCAATTTCTGCCATCTCAAAAGCGACGAGATCAGAAGCCTTGTCTTCGTCGCCTCCACCATGGTGCTTTAATAAAATGGCTCTGGCTTCTGCATATCTGCCTTTTTGCATTAAATAACGCGGTGATTCAGGGACCCACCAGACTACAAGTAACTGACATAGAGGGAAAAATCCTTGTAATAGAGAAGGAATTCTCCAAGCCCATGATGAAGTCGCCGACCATTTAAATGTGCCAAGGGTCACGTAAGCAGCGAGCAAAGCACCCAGATAAAACTGCGTATTGTAAGCCGCGGTGGCTATGTGACGATGGGTCGGATATGATAATTCCGACAAAAGCAGTGTGGATGCGATTGAGGAAATGAACGATCCAAAGCCTATGATTATTCTCGAAACCATAAACATCGCGTAGCCGACTGATCCTGCTTGAAGAGCACTTCCGATAACCATGAAAACGGCCCCTATAGCAATGGAGTTTCGACGGCCAAACCTATCATTCAAATATGGGGCTACTGGAAAACACAAGAACCAACCAAAAATAACACCACTAGCAAGAGCTCCCAGAACATATCCTTTTGGAGAACCAAAATACAGTCCCCACTGTGGAAGGGCCTGTAAACCGTTAAGCATTGAGCCATCATATCCACCAGTCGTGGAAGAAATCAAAGGTATCAAAAGCAGTAAATTCAGCGTTCTCAAGTGAGGCACTTTCCACCAGGGTCCACCCCAGTCAGGAAGGACCGACTTAAGACCACCAGACACGGCCACCAGTTGATCTGCTGTCTCAATAAACTCTTCAGCTCTTTTTTCTTCTGTTGTCATTGTTCAGGGTGGACGTTTTATCTCTGCGACTCTCTCATTTTAAATATAATGACCTCGAACTGTGACAGCTACCACACCAGTTAGTGTCGAAAACAATCAGCTGTGGAATACCCCGCATTTGACATAGACTTCCCCGCTCTCGCATACGGCTCCATATCTTGTCAGCATGATCTGCGCAGGCTGGGGATTTTAACTTGAAAAGTGAGGCGAACAATATAAACCGTATGTCTGACTTTCGGAATCTTAGATGGATCCGGATTCCGTAGAGCTACCCAACGGCGATCTTCGGAGTCTATGACCCCTCATACTAATTGAATGCGGAGAATTATGTGCGGCGTTTAAAAGGTTCGGCTAATTTCCTATTAGAACTTAATGTATGTTTCTCTGGGCCCACACTCTCTCGGTAATTTCTGCGCTCTGTCGTCTAATATCGGTCAAATTCCCAATTAGGATAATGAGGGGTATCTTGCATGCTGGTATGAAATTATGTACGATATAAAAAAAAGTCGATATCATTGTGCTGTGTTCAATTAAGACAAAATGACTGCTAGTAGCTTGATTGATGATCTTATTTCGAAACTGACCTTCGAAGAAAAATGCGGGCTACTGTGCGGAAAGAACTTTTGGGAGACCCTGGATATTCCTCGACTGTCAATCCCGTCACTGAAGGTAAGTAGTCCTGGAGCCCTGAAAACGGGATAACCTGCGCAGGATAATGAAGTACGTCATCAATTATTGACTAACAGAAAGCTATCTGATGGACCTAATGGTGCCCGAGGAGAGCAGTTTCAGACAGGTGATACTACGTCTGCATGTTTCCCTGCGTCAGTGTCGTTGGCTTCCACGTGGGACATGGAGTTGGCTCGGCAAATTGGAGAAGCTCTGGGACAAGAAGCGAAGACCAAGGGCGCCCAAGTTCTGTAAGTTAGCAGCAAATATAAATTGTCGTCAGTTGGTGAGTCCGTCTAACAAAGCCTTGGGCCGACAGTTTGCCTGCATCGATCCCCACTTGGTGGTCGAAACTTTGAGTCGTTTTCGGAGGACCCTATCCTTACAGGGTTGCTCAGCGCTGAGTACATCTCTGGGCTACAATCTCAAGGAATAGGGGCCTCTATCAAGCATTTTGCTTGTAATGAACAGGAAACAGACCGAATGGCCATCAATATCAATGTTAGTGAGAAAGTTCTAAGAGAGCTGTATCTCAAAGCGTTTGAGATACCGATAAAGAGATCGAAGCCGTGGACGGTTATGACTAGCTTGAGCTCCCTTAATGGTAGTCACTGTGACGGCAACAGCTTCCTACTCGATCAAGTGCTTCGTAAAGAGTGGAAATGGCAAGGGTTAGTCATGAGTGACTGGGGTCGGACTAATTCTACTCAGGAAGCGATCAATGCTGGTCTTGACTTGGAGATGCCGGGTGGTACAGTCAGACGAACTGCAGACTCTTTGGCTAAAGCCATCAACGACGGGCTGACTACTCAAGCTGCCATTGACGCTAGGGTAGCAAATGTGTTGGAGCTCGTGGTCAAGAGTGGTAAAATGGGACAACTCTCGCCCAAATCAGAACAATCTATTGATGATCCCGCACATCGCAGTATCATTAGAAATGCTGCTAGTAGTGGTATTGTGTTATTGAAAAATGAAGATAAGGTCCTCCCTTTGGATGCAACCAAAATCAAGTCTTTAGCTATGATCGGACTTGCTAAAGATACACCTGCTCATGGCGGTGGATCAGCATCTGTAAGACCTCATTATAAGGTTTCAGCTTGGGATGCTTTCTCTGATGCTATGAAACTCTCCAACAATAATCAAGCCAAATTGATGTATTCGCAGGGAACTTTGATGCATCGAAGATTGCCATTAATGGAGAATGTGTCTCACGTTAATGACCAAGGAACGACTAGTAACGGATTTAAAGTGGATTTTTTTGGTGATTTTAAATTTTCACAGAAGGGTGGCCCGTCTAGCGAGGTTGCTGATTCGTCGTTCAACAATTTGCTCAATCAAACGAAGTTGCCTGTCTCTTCTGTCAGACTCAGCGGCCAGTTTACTGCCCCGGAAAGTGGGAGCCATTATTTTGAACTGTGTTCGATGGGACCCTCCAAACTAATCATCAATGGTGAAACCATAATTGAACAGGTGAATATAGCACACGATCCACTTGGAATACTATTTGGTGGTAGTGAAGGGACCAAGGCACAGTATCATATGGAAGCATATAAGGAGTACAATCTGGTTCTGGAGACCATCGCATTAGAAGGATCTCAACTGCCTGAACACTGGATGCTCCTAAAAGACAGGTTGATGGTTAGTGTTGGGTTTATGGTCGAGTCGAAGCATGACTATGATTATATTACCGAAGCCGTTAAAGTCAGCAAACAAGCCGATGTGGCTATCGTGTTTGCCGGAAATACTTCAGAATGGGAATCAGAATCGTTTGATCAAGCTTCCTTCGATCTTCCCTGTAGGCAAAGCGAGCTCATTAGCGCTTTGGCCGATGCTCATAGAAATGTGATAGTAGTTCTTACCACTGGCACACCTGTTGCGATGCCATGGCTCTCCAAGGTGAAAGGAGTGATGCAGGCATGGTTATGTGGACAAGAAGTAGGCAATGCAATTGCTGACATTGTATTCGGTAATGTCAATCCGTCTGGCCGACTTCCCGTATCCTTCCCAGAGCGCCTAGAGGATGCGTCGAGCACGAGGAATTTTCCCGGCGATTTAGACAAGTATCAAGTAAACTACGAAGAAGGGCTTGATATTGGGTATCGACATCACGACAGGCCGGGCGCTCCCACACCATTATTTGCATTTGGGTACGGGCTGTCATTCACGGAGTTTAAATTCGAGTCACTCGAGTTGGACCACAAATATGTTGAGCGGAATTCCATCCTTAGAATTTCAGTATCGGTCACTAATGTTGGGAAAGTTGCTGGATCCGAGGTTGTGCAAATCTATGTTAGTGGACCTCATGACGGAAGGCCAATCAAAACTCTAGAAGGATTTGCCAAGCTTTGTCTTGAGCCAGATGAAACTAAATCTTGCGTTGTGGAGCTTGTGTCGAACAACTTTGCTGTGTTCAACGAGGAGTCACATCTGTGGACCGTTACCTCAGGGGAATATACCATCCACGCCGGCTCTTCTTCTGACAATCTGCTCCTTAATGACTCGGTGACTGTCAAAAGAGAATTTTCTTATAGTCCATAATGCTCAACTTATTTTGTACGGGAAATAGTTACAAATTATATCGGCACATCTAACTGAAGAGAAATATTCATCCTAGACTTCAGTCTTCGGGATTTATGGCTAAAGGGATTGTCGCTATGACGTTTGCCATTACTTCCGCGATTCTTGGCTTAACTTCCATTGTTTTCTACAGAGCATCGGGCGTAGATTTGGGAAATTAACATTTTGGAAATTTAACTGACACATACGAAGCTATGTACCGAATTGTTCGATAATTGGATTTGAAAATGTTAAAGTGCAAAGCTTCCCACAGAGAATCTGATAATTTGTTACCAGTATGACTGTTTTTAGTCAGTAACTGGGCTAGACAATATATTTGGCATCGTCAACGTCGAAGAAGCGACGCGTCTATTCAGCGGAACTGCAATCTGACGGTTAACAAGACTATAGGAGCCTTTCATCACAAAGTCAAACTTTTTGGACTCATGTCCGGAAATATTTAAAAGCTCGTAGGATTCTCTAGATGCTGCTAGTGAAAAATATGCAGGATTGACAAGTATAGCCCACTGGTTCAGTTCGGGCTTGTTTGCTTGGTCGACCGTTGGCTCAGTGTTATTGAGTACATTCAGACAGTCGGGCGACTTAGGAGTGGAGGGGTAGTGTGGGTTCTGAAGGGCCTGAATGGAAGAACAAGGCGTAGCTCACAGGACCCGAAGGTTAACGACATGGATTTTGACCAATGCGTGACAAAACAGTTGGCCGACTTTTACGCTGCCAACTATCTAGGGCATAGGCTGTGCTGCGGGTGTTTTCAAGCGGGCGAGCCTGACAAATGCAAAACGATACGTGAAATTATGGAGCAGTCTTTGTGGATTGAAACCAAGGAAGGGGAATGTCAGCGGGTCCGGGTTGAAGAAGAAGAAGAAGTGGATACTGGAAATCTGCGAAGCGCTCTCGGGCACGGGGGTTCTCTGAACCAGGTGCTGGGTCTCTCACATCTCAAGAAAGTGCAGTGGCTAGTGCTGGATGTTGAGCCCAGAGCTTTACTGTGCTGCTATATGTCGTTGAGTCAGAACCTATGCAGTGGGTGCTTCTGCTTTGCAGATTCGTGCTTGTGCGAGGAAGATGGCGGGATAGCCACCGCGAATCTGGTGGTGGAGCTACTGCTTACCAGTGTCCTGCGAAGCAGCACATGGTTTGAGGCCCGAGTTATGGAACTGGAGATCTGTGGGGCATCGCAGTTTCTGATGAAGAATCTCAAAGAGAAGGAGACCATGGTTCGAATCTTTTCCGAGATGCATCAAGACGTTAAAGTAAGCAGGGTCGGTCGAGTCCAGGCGCGGCAAGGCAGGATCGATCAGTGGCCCCGTTGCTTCCAGTTGGGATGGCAGTCCCTCAAAAATGGTCGAACCGATATTTTGATGCTGGCTTTCCGTGGCAAAATGGTATGTGCGGAGAAACTTTATGGGGATTTGGACGAATTCATCAAAACTACAATGCGCGATGGAAAGACAGTTATTCCCGTCAGTAGAATGTACGATGAGGGGAAGTTTCTGTACTCGCAAGACAGGAGATATTCGAGAATATGGTACAAAAGCTTACAAACGGCGGTGCCTATAGCTTTCTGACACATTGGATCAAGGACGAGGACAAGGAAAAGATGGTTAGCATGTATAAAAACATGCAGGATAACATTATTCGCAGCAAACTTAATCCTATCAATCCTGCCGCGCTGCAACCCGGCAGTCTTTACAGCCTTAGTACCT
>JAJMIC010000039.1:0-18616 GCA_030583385.1 Spencermartinsiella ligniputridi
TTCTCAAGTAACGCTTCATGTATCGTTGGTACTTAAAGTGACGCAACTCTTCATTCGACCTGAAG
Source organism: Spencermartinsiella ligniputridi (assembly GCA_030583385.1). Classification (NCBI taxonomy): domain Eukaryota; kingdom Fungi; phylum Ascomycota; class Dipodascomycetes; order Dipodascales; family Trichomonascaceae; genus Spencermartinsiella; species Spencermartinsiella ligniputridi. The sequence goes on from JAJMIC010000039.1 coordinate 66, forward strand.
GTAAAAACTGTGCCATCATCTTTATCTATCAACTTGAGGTTACCAACATCTTTTGGATTAGGGATCTTGCGGTCTCGAGTATTCGCATCTTTCGGGTTCACAAGTTCCCCAACAGTTTCTCTTCCACCATCAGGCTGAGCAATACCAAGGTCAAAGTAAGTTAAATCAGTATCAACCTTCATCTTTGCTACGGCTACTACCTTTGCACGAGTTTTATAATCATCAGAAAATGTTTCTGGACGGATTCCTGATTCAGGTTTTTGTGCTTATCATGACATTCCCACGATCTGTGGGGAGCTTTGTGATGGAAATCAAAAAGAAAGGCTTACTTCTGTTTCGTTTATCAATCCATTCGATACTTTTGTCTGTGATAATATCAGTGGCATAACCGAGCTCCTGCTTCGCTTCCCCATCTCAATCATAACGGGGTCGTGGTATTCGCCTTGTCCCGGAAGCACGGACCAGAAATGAAATCCCGATGGCTCATGATCAGGACCCTCACCCAGGTTCCATTTCCCTACCATCGCAGTCTGATAGCCTCCAGTTTTCATGTGCTTGGCAACATTAGGGATCCGTTTATTGATTTTACTAAATAAAGTCTATACTGATTTCACATGATTGTATGTCCCAGTAATGATGCTCGCTCTACTTGGAGTGCAAATGCTATTCGTAAAATAGCAGTGATAAGCATCATTCCCTTCTTTGCAATGCGGTCAATGTTTCGTGTGTGGCTGATATCTGCTCCACAGAAGCTAATTGCTTTTGCAGCATGGTCATCAGCCATGATGAACAGGATGTTAGGCCATGTGTCAAGTGAGTCCATTGTTAAAAAGTTTGAGTCGAACGTTTCTAATCATCATCAACACAATTTATAGGAACTTAACCTGATCAGTTGCTGCTGTGTCAATCCTTTCGCCGAAAAATCACCCGATACTGATCCGCACCCCTAATCAATGACGGGTGTATGGTAACATTTATTGGCTACACGATGTGGGAGATGCAGATATCTTTATGCTGTGAATTATTTTAAAAACCTCGATTAATGTAGGACGTACTGTTCAATATCAATTAATTAAGCTAGTTTTAAGGAAATACTTGAGGATCTCGGTGATCCTGAAGTGTAAGCGAGAATCTTGGACGCGAAATGACTTCTGTTGTGAAGCTGTGTAAGAGGAAGGGCTGTAGGAGAGTAATTGCTCGTTCTGAAATGTTATTATGTTATACTCAATCTTATAGAATATACAACAACGATTCAAATGATCTCAATCTGCAGGCAGAGGTGTGTGTGGAAACACTCACCTGCCTGCGCATTTCAACACTCGGGTGAATGCTCAGATACCGTAGATATTCAGAGAGGATTAAAACCCGCTTTGACATGGCTTCATATTTGTCCCTGCACTTGCTGACATGACCAGTCAGAGCATTTTTCAGACCTAGAAAAGAACGTTAATTCATCATATTTATATTGATGGAGATCCAAATATATATTTATCGATTTGCCGTAGATACGCTAGTTAGTTGTAAACCACAAGCGATTACATGGCTATTTCAGTATCTTGCCAGACGTTAAATTTCAATGAACTGACCTAGGCTTTACATTTGATAATACCTCAAACACGCTTGATCGTATATGACAGTCTACCACTTTGAAGGATAGTGACCTGGAGATGGTCCAAAGTATCCAACTTCAGGAATCTTTAGTAGAGCAGCTTTCTGATCGTAGGCTAAGAAATCCACCCCAGCGGTAGATACCGTATTACCCCACCATTTTAAACTCACTTTTGAACCAAAATCAAATGAGAGGGTCTGCACCATACCACTTAAAGCCACCCCAACGTCAAACCCCGCCTCCAAAATATAATTGTACTTTTCGAACCAAGACGGGTACCTTCTCTTGATATAATACATGAAAATGAAAGACAAATACAGCCCGTTCGTCGCATAGCTCAAATTGTTGCCATTCGTCCAGGTTAAAGAGCCTGCCCAAAAAATAGACGGGTTAAATTCTTTCAAGATAGCCAACCATCCAAAGTATTTGTTGAAGGTCTCGATCTTAGCCTCCGACAGTTTTTGAAAAATTCGGTCGCGGACAGGTTGCGCATATTTCTGGATCACGGCTACCGATATTCCAACGACAGCGCCAAATAGGAAACACCAGGGCAATACAGGATACAAACTGAACATATTTTTTACTCCAAATGCTCCATACTCAACTGAAGAGGCAAACAATTCCACAGCGGATGTACAGACAAAGTGTTGAGGGTTAGCATAGGTACATAGACTATCGGTCAGAAAATGCGATACCATCCAGTTTAAAAATCCAACAAATATAAAGCAATTGATAAGAACAGATACCATTTGTCCTCGAAAGATAGCGCGAGGAGGAATCTTAGCATAATGAGCCAACTTCTGACTAGTGAGATAGACTTCGGTCTGGGAGTCAAAGTTCTGCCCAAAAGCAGAGACGATAACTTGTGCTTCTGGATTTCCTGCAAACCAAACACCAGCCAGAAGCTGAAATAGTACGTGAAAACCCACAGCAACGTTGGCTGAAGCTAGGAGGATTGCACAAGGAATAATTAGCACTGCACTCATTAAAATAACAATTACCAGTGACCAAGAAGGTGTATTGGTTGGATAAACTTGGAGCGCAGTAACTCCTAGAGCGAGTGAAATAAGTAAGATTGCCAAGAAGCACCAATCAGGGACCTCTTTATATCTAGACATCATTTCTGTATGAGAATCGTTTTCGCTCGCATATAGAGGCTCCTTATGCCGCAAACCGCGATATAGACCTACAAATGCGTGCTTTACAGTCTTCCATTGACTTATTAACATATACGTCCAAGTCATCGAGTATATGGCAAACCAAGCACCTTGTCCAAACACATTTGCACCTGAAAAAAAGGGAGGACCGTATGTTTCGTACTTTGTTTTATCCAAAAGACCGTTAGTCAATACCTGAGATACATTGTATACTGTCCCATCGTTTGAAAATGCCTCGGCACTATTTATCGGCATATAACCGGACCAGTAAACATTGCTCCAGTACATTCCAATAATTATCAATCCCGAAAGGACTCGTGAAAGGTATTGTTGAAATGTACTATAGAAGGGAGTAACTAGGGAACCGGTTCCAGACACATTCCAATCAAAAGTGGCAATAGGATTGAAACCCATTCCCCCATAGAATCCTGTAATCATGCCTAAATTGAAATTGTTTGGAGAAATCCATGTCATCCAATTGAAAGAATGCAGAGCCTGAAAGATAGAGTTTGGTATCCAAAAGTAAAAGAACATGGCTCCAAAACAGAATAAAAAGAATCGGTACCTAGATATTGTCCAACCATGAATATGTTCTTTCTTTTCAGGAAGTGTCAAAGCGCGATTCATGGCAAGTGTGGGAAATACTTTGGGCCAGAAGCAGCGGACTGGATAAATAACAAAACGCCTCATGGCACCAGCAAATCCAAATCCAAAGTACTGAACAGAAAGCGCTAGAATAATCTCATACCCAAGTGTTACCCAAGTATTATCTAGGTATTGAGGCAACTTTTGAACCAAATAAATATAATATGTTCCTCCTGGCCCGTTAGCCACTGTGAATAATATTGTTGCAAACATCTGTTCCTTATAGGACCAGGGGCCAGGATTGAGGGAGTATCTCTTGCCTCGAAGGGTGAACCCCCAGTCAGGTAAGACTTTGGCCAAGAAATAGCCGCAAGGAGCCAAGAGCAGTTGAAGAACTTCAGCAGAGAGGGTGATAGATGGCTGCCGTGGACTAAAAAAAGTGTTGATCGTTGTGGCACCAGCCATCCATCCTAAACCTAGGAAATAAGCTCGGAACGTTTCCACAGGTATTTCTGGATCGTCGAATGGGTCGGTTATAGCTCTCACTTCGGGATATGGCGAGTGGAAACGAATAATAGCTGCTTCGACCCTTATCTCAACATCATAGTCATTTTCATCCAATCCACATGCCTTTGCACCTTGTAAAAGCACCTTAATTTTAGCCATGGCTGTTGCAGGAAAGTTAGAATCATCATTATGGTATTCGATAGCTCCCAGAAGTATACTCCGTGCTTCATCACTTGATAACGTAGAGAGCTTTTGCAAAATATAATCAATATCCCTGTTTGCCAGTGATGATGATTCGTCTATATTTCTCACATAGACCGAATAGATCTTTTTTCTCAGGTCTTCGTTAATTCCTCTTCTTTCAGACCCCAGATTTTGCGATGCACTTCTTTCGATCTGATTTCCACCTATAGTTTTTATTTCGTCCATTGATTTCTGTATGTTACTGTCGGACCATTTCAGTTCTTTTTAAGCTTTCTGATTCCCGGATATTCGGATACCCATCCGGATGCGCAGAAGTGCCTTTTTTTCTTTTTGTTTTTGTTTGCATTCTCCTCACTTCGAAGTGTAGGGAAATACCCTAGCCCGCCTCCTCCCCATGATTAGCCGGATAGTTTTTCGGACTCTTTGGGCGGGGAAGAGCTGATTCGACTCAGATGACAATTGGGATTGCGCGCCGGTGAGAACGCGGGGAAGCTAATTACATAACTAGATGCATCTAGATGCACTCCGCATGATATTGATACCCAAGACAAGGAGATAGAATAACGACAATACTATAGATTGTTAACTTATTACTTTCAAATCAGATATTACATCACAAGTCATCTGGATTTAAAATGATAGGTTATATAAAAACTCAATACAAACCTACTTATAGTTAAAATTAGGTACTGTAAATAACCTATCAAAGTCGTCGCGTCGTCTCAATCTTCTATCTATCCCTTCTTGGAACTAGCCCACTCTACCCTACTTGGCTTAAAAGAAATGACCGGATTCACAGGGTTGAAGGCAGACAAAAAGTAATTATGATTTCTTGAACTGCCGATTTATAACTATAAATGTCGCATCAGCAGAGTAATATCTCAACAGGGTTTAACGGTTTATGTAAAGATCGTCTGCATGCACAGATCAGCGATCGTTCAAATTTTGGATGTGCATATTGTTGTTACGTCGAATTGATCGACTAGGATTGACCATCAGCTATCTCTCATTGTCATGGCTCACATCCAGTAGCGTTATTTCCTTGCGCAGTACTTTCGTCAGAGTCATCTTCATCTGAAGCCCAATAATTGCCAGCATTCCTGCGAAATAAAGAAATGTACGCACGCATTTTTCCCAGTCACATTGGCTTTCTCCTTGAGTACATCTATTAGAGTCTTCAGGGGTTGGGTGATTGGATCGTATTGTCGTGTTTCAGTCCTTATCTGTCTCAACAGTTTCACTGCAAGCGTCTTTTAGTGAGATCAAATCGAATTGTTTTTTCCGTTGTTCAGTTCTCCAATTTGATGGCTTTATTGTTTCTCTTGGGACTGCCTTTAATGCTGTTCCACATTGTACTATCTATCCCGCAGATACTGCAATGGATAAATCTACTGCGTACAATTCTTCGCAACATGAAACAAGAGCTTTCTTTGGGGGAAAAGGATAGTCCGGCGTTAGAATTCTCTGTTGTACTTGAAATCTTCCCCGTGCTCCTACTAAAAGCCCTCATTGCATTTGTGTGAAAGTCAGTTGGTTCAGCGTGATTGGATCATCAGCCCTTCTAATTGAAGTTACGATTCAGTTATTATAGAAATATCTCAGCTCAGCTAAGTTCCTAAACTAATAACCCATCATCCACAGATATATATACTACCCCTGTAACCATTACCGTCCAGATAATTGGATATCGGCACCCTCCTAACATCGGCATTTCAGTACTCTCAAAATTGGTAGATTTATATCTGTAGCTCGGTGCGACCGCTTCTTGAAGTTGTGAAACCCCAAAAACAGCCATTGACGTATTATGATTGTAATATCTTCTGCGTTGGCCCGTAGTCTCCAATCGGTTTCTCTTTGTGACTTGTCAGTCCGACATCGTCGAGACATTGAATGTTTTCAAGGCATCGATATTAAATTGTGCCGGAACCTCCCTATTATTGAAACACAAGTTTTGCGAAATGAAGTTGGCTCCAAACAATGGTTTCGCCACGGCTTTATTGTATATCCGTTTCACTTGAACTGCACCGCCATTTTCAAGGGCAGAGTCACATTTTCATGCAGTTGCTGGCAAAGAGCTAAGCGAAACAAGAAGAGATTATAAACCGACAGCCGAAATCGTTTTAACTCCATACGGCATGTCCACGAATGGCGACATTTTGCACTAGATTCTGCTGTCGAGTGTTCAACCCCTTATTCATAGAGAAGAAAATTCAATGAGTCGCAGTAACATCTATAATACCAGGCATGGCAGGGAAGCATTATTAACTGGCGAAGTCATCAAGCTGACTGAAAAAGGAAGAAAGGTCGGTGAAGTTAGCAGGAACAGTCTCAAGCTCCTCGAAAGAATCTAGATCCCTTCTATGAATATCACTGAAAATTGGAATATCAGCGAGAATAGTGGAGTCTCCAATCAAATTTGGTACTTGAAAATATTGTTGCTCGCATTTTCGCAATATACAGAACAACAGGAGTTTAGGACGTTTCGAAGAGTCTCGAGCATTGCTTGTTCATACGCTATTCTCTTCTGTATCCTGTCGATTTGTTGGTTATTATTGCACACATGAATGTGTATGTTTTCACGTTCAACTCAAATCCTATCTCAACTCGTTTTTTTAAAACTTCTATGTATTCTTTGGAAACATCGAATAATTCTTTACTGAGATGTACTTCGCATGGTGCAGGCTAAACCTCTGCAGTTTCAATGCGAGCAAATATCTCGATGGTATTGACGGCAAAAGCGTGAACAAAAGTCGCCTTATCCAAGCCGCTCGCATGAACCATCAAGCAGCGAAAATCAATTTCCTGGGATTTGGTTCCAAAGCTGGAGAGTACAGTCTCAATGCAATTTTCAAAATTCAGAAGTTGACGCGCGACATCAAGGCTTAACTTTCTGGAAAACCGTAGAAATAATCTTTCCTGAAAGCGGAGAGAAAGGGTTCTTGTAGCAAAAGGATGAACCAGTAGTTCAGCACAGCAAACATTTTCGGTTGAAACGTCGAGGGCTTAAGTCGTTGCTGAATTATGTTTGAGCACGATTGCATTAACCTATCTGTAAATATTATTCTAGACTCTTAACTCTTCTCTGATTTGTCCCATTTACCATCTTGACAATGAAGAGACGTATGCCGAATGTCTCCCGCAGGTATACCTGTAGTGTGTTGGCAGTAAATCCTTTTTCGGTCATTGGATTTGATGTTGCCCCGCCCTGCATACCTTCATCATCTATATCGGATGGCGGCCGACAATCGTATTCTAATTCCGATATCAGGGGTTCCCCGCGAGCAGTCAAGCTGGTCTGAATCCCAATTTCCATAATGCTGCTCCACAATCGTTTCCTTATCTCCATTTCATAATAAGAAATTCTGGGAATATGAATCGGATCCCGATGTAAGCCTATATGCATTGCTGCGCGAAGTACTGACCCAGCTGGGATTCACGTAAGGTCTCCTCCTACCGAACGAACCTCTCGGCATATTAAGAGAAGGCAATGAATCTGAATTCCGGCAATTGTTAGTAAGCCTTCAAATGGTGTGGATATCCATGAGTTGGCAGCATTTATCCAACGTCAATGGGGGCGTGAGAGTATACGTGTCCTGAGTGAAAGCATCTTCCAATTGAAATCAGCATCAGCAAAGTAATAATAAACTCGGTAGGTGCGGAAGAAGGATCCTCAAAGTACTTTTCATACTCAAGTTGAAAGGTTGGCACGTGAATAACTCGGAAAACGGTTTCAAAATTTTCGAAATAAACACCTACCAATACGTCTGCAACTGGTTTACCAGGTACTAATTCTCGAAGATCAGAGGGTTGAGTGGCGTACCGGTGGCGATGCTGTTTTATTCTTCGACCTAACTCCTTGCATCTTCCAAGATTTTAGTAAAGAGGTTTACTATTTCCTAAGATTACATAGTCGTGTAATCTAACAAGTGATGTCAGCTGAATAGTTAATAAAGCGCTTAATCTCAAAATAACTCTTTCCAAACCAATCTTACTCACCTTTAACATGGAACTGGTCCAATGGCTAGGTCCTAACAGCCTTGTTTTTGAGAATAGTCCTTTGATAGGAGGTGTAGCCTTGAACAACTCTGTGGGACAGATTTGATCGTGCGGAACATCCGGCGAATACCCACCTTTTCGAGTCCGCGATATATCAGATTCAAGGCTGGGAGACGAAAGCTCAAACTTGGATTCCATTGCTGACTTAATGGTTTCCAGCCATCCTATTACCTTGTGGGAACTTTCAATTAGACCACTTACCGCGCTTATAGTTTGCTTAATTTCTTCCTTGTTTCCCGTGACATCATCGTTAAAGCTTGCACTACGATCCATACTTCCTGGCTTTTCTCTGCTGTCAAGAGAGTATGTACTTCCAATTGGATCAACCTGAGATTTATGTGCACCTCCCCCTGCTCCATAGTTCGCCACCTCGTACACGCGTTTGGAATAGACGTCAGCAAGGCCCTGAGATCTTTGGCATTGACCAAAGGGATACCGTCTGTCGCATCTGATCTTTCGTTTACGACAACGAGCGCAAGAGGTGAGCGACCGCCGGTTTTCTGCTGACTTTGGCACCAAACTCATAGAACTCTCGAGAAATAGAAATATTACTTGTAAACTAGCTAGAATTAATGTTACAGTAATCTGTACTTTCTCCTTGGTTAATCTGAGCACATACAGGTTTTGAATGAGTGAGGATGTTTTAAATTAATTATGGGCTGAATCCTTGTCGAGAGAAAAGTTGTTTATACATTAGTTCATATCATTTGTATACCGATTGCTTCTATTTATCGATTGATATTTAGCTTATCCGCACAGGTTCTATACTTTAAAGTCAGGAACAACAATTTGGACTGTACCGTTAAGTACCTTAAGCGTAAGTTAAAGTTTTGAAGCTAGGATATTCATGGGAATATGGTATACGATTACAAGAATAGATCAATAGAAACTTAACTGTATCCTAAACTAGCTACAGTGTAAAATATTATCAATTAATCCTTGCTTGTTGCCAGTCAATGAGCTCCGGCTTTCGTTCCATAGAAATCCGAAGTCTTTACTCGTTAGCATTGACTCTTCTACGAACCATTAACTTGATTTTGAGTGCTTTGTTTTATATATCCCAGTCAAACAATTGCTTTCTTTCTGGTTACAGGGATCTTATTGTTCCTCCCAAGGGCAAAACCAGGATGTATAAATGTGAGGCCAGCCACTCCAATAAAAACAAGTATTCCATCTAAAATTAGAAAGTATACTTCGTGAACCATGAGATATCCGTCCCACCCTTCTAAAAGTTCACAAGCTCTGTATATGCATCTAACGAAAACACAAATAGTGCACAACCAAATCGCATAAGGGAACAACTTAAAATGCAATTGAGCACGGATGCTGGAAAATTCTGGATTGAACATATGGCCCTGTTTCTTGGCCTTCATCAGGTTAATCAAAAACCGAGTAAAGAGACACATAAATACAAGCATGGAAGCAATTTGAAAAAAGATTCCGACTAATGTAACATGAACACCTTTAAGGGTGCTCTCGGTATTTTTCACCTCTTTGGCAGTCATACCCCCTCCAACTGCCTGGATAAAGATAGAGAAAATGTCTCCTGCAATAAACAGATAGGAGTAAAGTGTGGGTCGCAGAGGCGAATACTGAGTTCCGTATACCACAGCCAATTTCGCCAGTTGATAATAGACACCGGCCATTAGGAATGCTGGCGCGATAGTCAAACAAATGACTTGAATTACAAAGTCGTTCATGTTATTCACATTGGTAGACGACCTGAACCTTCCTACATATCCCACTGCCTCTAGACCACATCCAATAAAAAATACGGTTAAAAACCACCATTGCTTGTAAAACACGCCAAGTCCCAACTGGGAAATCCAAGCAATGAAAAACAAGATGATACCTGCCAAGTTTGCATCGTGATTCGGGATCATGCCATAAAAATTATGAGTAGTGCCATTTGTAGCACGTATTACTAACGAGAGACCATCGGACATCTTCAAATAATTTCTAAGAAAATATAACCTTTACAATACACAGAACAATGTATGTATGATACTTTTGTCTAGAGAGCGTGAAGAATGATAAAAGTTTTAAGATTAAAGAGAGTTTAAATGTTTTTGTCCAGCTGTGAAAGATCGCTCTCTCGCTCCCGTTATGAAAGTGCGCTTACGTACAGCAATAAGAATCTGTTGAATATTTCAGATGTGCGCCTAGGAATAGTGCGCTTACGTGAGCAAACGGCGACGATCGATATTAGTTGAGCTGTCGATGGGGGTCGCATCAGCATGCACCTTCTCGGAAGTCCGCGGGCATTAATATACTTGGCTTATAGAAAAAGAAATGAGCGTATACGGACAGCTTCAAGCGCAAAAAATAAGTCGCGGTTTCACGGGCGTTCGAGATAATGCATTCTCTCGAACAGAATGATTGAAATATACAAGGATGAACAAGAGTGCCGATGTTTGGGATCTAGTGCATTCTTTTGGGCATAATGGTCAGCAGTCGCTATGAATTGGTTATTTCGGTGGCATGTATGTAGTCACTCGATATCAAAGCTCCATGACAGTTTTAGCTATTCGTAAATGATTTTTCACTGTGACAATAAAGCTGATGGATGACCAGAACTTAGTTTTACGTGTTTGGTAGTTTTCTAAATCAAAGTATTGATGACATACGGCGTCTTTTGCTTCATCAATGGTTGACTTTGGGTTCTCGTCCATCGGTCCCTTGAATAAGTGATAGCATTACTTGGAGCGGGGAATGCATGCATCAGAGTTGGCTCTGCAGAGTACAGCTCGGATGATAGCCACTTTACATTACGGTGTTTTTTTTTTATATCTCGGGAAGTCTAAGATAGCTTTGTTAAGGGCGTTTACGCGGTTTGATATCGGCTATTAAGTATATTTGAAAGCATTATCTATTCGCTCTAGTACTATATATAGGGAGCAGAGTTTAAAATATACCTATATTAGATTGATCCTATTTGGTGATATAGTGTGCAATGAATAAGCATCATAGTCCGTGCATGCGAGAATGGTTCAGTTTAGGGTATCTTAATTATTATGATAGGAAAGAATAGAATTAACACTACTCATTTACGATTAACTATCAAGACCATATATTCTGCTGTTGATATGGAAATTGGCTTCAACCTGTATAATAAGGATTTGTCTGATCTATGAGCCACTTCCAGAGATTGTCTCCTTGGCTCCCCTTAGCTGCTTTGACAATATCACTCCGGCCTTTACCAACTGTTCCGAATGGAAGAATATAATCTCCTCCATTTTCCTCAATAGACAATTCCGGGCTGATTGCAGCATATATTTCAGAATAAGCTCCGTGAAGCGGGGGATGAGCCATCATATTAATTGCCCTGGTAGTAATTCCACCAGTATGTCGTAACATTTCAGATTTTAGAATACCAGGGTGGACGCTCAGGCTCAGAATGTTTGCGTCTGGATGCTTGCGCTGCCACAAAATGGCCAGCATTAAGTTAATTGCTTTAGACTGACTATATTTAGCCAAGTTTGAACCGTTTTCAAGATTAATATGGTCAAGGTCTACGCCATTCTTAGGGCCTAAAGCATGAAAAAAAGAAGAAACCCAAACTATTCTGACAGTGTTTTTGGGAGCTATTTGTGCCGTCTGAATCAAAATGTCATCAAGGTACCTCTGCAACAAAAACGGGCCAATAGAATTCACACCCAATTGTGCATCATACTCTTGAGCTGTTTTACTGCCCCGAGGAGGTAAAAACACTCCGGCATTGTGAATGATTCCATGAAGCTTTGTTTCTTTTGAAAGAAACGTTTTGACACCGCTTCCGATCGAAGACAGATCATTAAAATCAACAAGAAAATAGTCAGCTTCAGCCGATGGCACTTCCAATTTTAGAGCTACAATGGCTTCTTCAAGTTTAGCGCTGTTTCTAGAAGCTATATGAACTTTTGCTCCAGATGTTAACAGTAGGCGCGCAATATGAAAGCCAACTCCTTTTACACCAACGCCTGTTACGATATAGATGCGACCAGAAAGATCTGGGTAACCAGTGTCATAGACTGGACGCCCCGGCAGCATATCACGCGTCAAGTGTGATATAGTCTCAAGCATTTCTGGAATATCAACCTGCGTATTAACCTGAAATGCTACCGGGATTTTATATCGTTAGAGATAAGTCATGGGGATGACATGTGCACCATAGAGAGGCAATCATGTGCGGAAATCCGAATGTTCTTGAAGATTATCCGACTGCCTTTACAAAGAGAGAGAGATCCAGACCCTTAGGTATATAGTATCATGTCTCAAATCTGCAGGGAGTCTCGCTGATCTAGTAGTCATATTTTCTTTTGTCGATCATCCGAGCTCCGATATCTCCGCAATTTCCTATTTAGGAGAATTCCGCAACTTCCTATTTCGGTCTTCTCCGCTCGAAGAGAAACTGCGAACCAGAACGTCTCATTAAAATTAGTAAGACTATAAAGACCGAAGATAACTATAGCTGATACGCTTAGGACAATCACTTCTCCGATATTACATCGGTCACCCGAATCATTAGTCTTTTCTTTCATCTCTTTCTTCTCCCGAAAATCTTTTCAAATATATCTCCACCAGTGCCTAGGGTCTCACGAAATATCTGTGTCGATATGCAGTCTAGAGTAAGAGCTTTAGAAGATATCTTCTATTTAAAAAAAAATTTACAAACGAAGGTGTAAATGACTTCCAGTCACTTGTATTGTTAAAAGGTGTCTCCTTTTATAGGTAGATTGATCTGGCCGTGTCGTCTTGGGCGATTTCTCAATCATCTTGTGATAATTACTAATAAGATGCCGCTAACAATAAATAACATTGTTTTGTGATTCAAGGGGCTCTAATTCTTTCACCACGTGAATTACTATTACTACTCCTTTGGTTTCAACATGACTGGGCAGAGAAAAGTCGCAAACAATCTGATCGAGAGAGTATGTTCATTTTGGAAGTTTCCAACATGAACCACAACGAAATAGAATGCCCTTATAGTCACCTTAAGATTTAGTATTTGCCAATAATAATTATTTAGTATAGCGGCATATAACTTTAAGGTACCTGGTAGGTCAGTCCCTCGATAGTGAAATAAATGCAATTCCAATCCCCTGTTGAACGGCTCATTTAGTTTACTTTTAGTGCTAGTGTCAATAACACTGCACATCGATGCAAACTGTATCCATAATTTATCGGCAAATCTCGGCAGTGCTCGATATTAAAGCAAACTGAAGATTCATTAGGAGACAATCAGGTTCACGTAGGCGGACTTATACGGTTAAGCTGATCCCCATCATACAGCTAGGAATTACATTCAGAACATTTTGCTATTTATATTTCCTTCAGTAAGTTTAGATCCACCATTTCGCAAGGAAATATATCTGCGTTAGCTCTCCAATTTGAAATCGACTGCATACTCTTATAATGAACAACAAAACTTGCTAGAACAAATTTGTTTCTTAATCTAGCATGACGGAACTCCGGTTTATCACTTCCTCCTGCTGGAATCAATCGAGTAATATGTGCACTTAAACCACTATGACTGGGCTCAGCCAACGAATTGCACTTGCATTCGCTTTCTATGTATGGCAAATAGGGCTGCTGATCTGTTATTTGCAGCACCTACGACAAATGAGGGAATTTCAGACATCTTCAAATAGTCACTAACAGAATATAAACTGTTATGATTGGAAGAAGTTTAAAGCTTGGCCTCCAAGGAGCCGTTATAATATTTTTTATTGAAGGGTTCAATCTATTCTCCTGCACCCCTATGTTGCTAGTGCCCATGGTTTTTATGGCATGATCTCGAATCACGATGCAAACTTGGCAGGTATCATCTTGTTTTTCATTGCTTGGATTTCACAATTGGGACTTGGCGTGTTTTACAAGCAATGGTGGTTTTTAACCGTATTTTTTATTGGATGTAGTCTAGAGGCAGTGGGATATGTAGGAAGGTTCAGGTCGTCTACCAATGTGAATAACATGAACGACTTTGTAATTCAAGTCATTTGTTTGACTATCGCGCCAGCATTCCTAATGGCCGGTGCCTATTATCAACTGGCGAAATTGGCTGTGGTATACGGAACTCAGTATTCGCCTCTGCGACCCACACTTTACTCCTATCTGTTTATTGCAGGAGACATTTTCTCTATCTTTATCCAGGCAGTTGGAGGGGGTATGACTGCCAAAGAGGTGAAAAATACCGAGAGCACCCTTACAGGTGTACATGTTGCGTTGGTCGGAATCTTTTTTCAGATTGCTTCTATGCTTATATTTATGTTTCTATTTGCTTGGTTTGTAATCAGCCTGATCAGGGCGAAGAGAAAAGGAAATAATTTCAATCCTCACTTTTCAGATGTTCGTGCTCGACTGCATTTCAAGTTGTTCCCTTACGCAATCTGGTTGTGTACCATTTGTGTCTTCGTCAGATGTATATACAGTGCATGTGAACTTTTAGAAGGGTGGGACGGATATGTAATGGTCCACGAACTATATTTCCTAGCTTTATTTGGTTTACTTGTGTTTATTGGAGTGGCTAGTTTTACCTTGGTCCATCCGGGTTTTGCTCTTGGAAGGAATAGTAAAGTTCCTGTGACAGGAAGCAAATCAGATGTTGGAGGCGTTTAGGATCAAGGTAGGGGTTTGCAGAAGAATCAATACTGAAGTGCAGTGTGTGTTTTGAAATAGGTAAGGCTTTTGGATTCCCACAGAAAAAAGAGTCAGAACTCATTGAATCAACCAGAAGCAAAAACGAATTGAAGGTATGTTACAGACGTTTCTATTCCTCGGTTTCGGTAGCAGTCAAGTTTCTATGCAGGCATTTTTATCATAGTATCTCATATTCTTCCACTGTACGAGCTACAAAATATTAATAATGTTTAAGGGTTTTAACAGTATAATCTAAGTTGGTGATCCTCTTTTTCTGAGTTTAAAACTGTTGGTACCGGCACGAACAAGGTTAGACATTAAACGACGAGTGGAATGGTTCTGTACACAACTTATTGGGCCACTATTTCTGCTAGGATCTAGGCTATAATAAATTCGATATATCCTCAATCATTAGACATTTTGATGGGCTATTGGTAGATTCTCTAATAGTGAACATTTTCGCTGCGGAGATATCCAAATCCAGTTCGTTTCGGCCAGCCTGTTTCCGTTTAGGTAACTCGGCGGTATAAATCCCTCAGTATCCATCCCTCAAAAAGGCTAGTAAGAACTGTTACCTCTATCGAAAATTTCTCCGGTAATAATGAATTTGGCGGGGCCAAAAAAATATTTTCTTTTGTTAGCCGTACGATAAAACAGCCTCGAGCTGACATTCATGAGAGTGTATTACGCAGGGTAATTACATTTAGAGTATTGGATTATTCTAAACAGGTGACAAATCGACTTAAGAAGCTGAGAAACGGTAGACGCAGCAGTATAAGATGCACTGAGTTCTTTCGAAAGCAGTCCCCAGCTATGACCCTAGCTCATAAAGCGAATTTTCAATATGGACGTTACGTTTGGATGAAGCTCAGTAAAGTATCCAAATATTACTCGTAACTTTCTAGACTTCTTCAATAAGATATCCATTTATCCTTCACTAGAGATATATTAACTGATGCCAGTATAAATGTGAAGTGAACAACTGGTTTGGTAATCAATAATTTAATAACTCTCTTCGGGGTGACGTACGGGATAACTCGTATCGTTACTCGACATGTCTTGACTACCTGCCTTTTATAGTTTCGGTAAGCGGTGGGCAATTTTGTATTATGAGAGATTTAATAAATGTTCTTTGTAAAGCGAGCTTGGAAAGGTCCAGAACGACAATTGAAGGATCAATGGTAGCACTTAAAGATAATGTACATCTTCCAGTAATGGCACGATGAACCACTGCCTATGTAAGAAAGTAAGAAAGTGGCGTTTGCATAGCTTTCCAAAAGCTATGAGGATTCATACGGAAGCCATGTGATTTTAAATATCACTCAAGGATCTTAGGTACCACATAGAGCTATTTCAATTTGAATAAGATGTCGATACCAACACTTATTGGAATTCTGACTAATATTTGTGTATATACTATACTCGAAATAATATATTGATTGCAGCTTCAATTGCTAATGTGAATTGATGCTATTGTTGAAAAGGTGTGGTAATTACCATTCATTTTATACTGGGTCAAGCATTCATTCTAAAGAACCAGCAATCTGTTAAACGTGGTTGGGGTCAAGCAGATCCGAAATAAAAATTGAGAGTAAAACAAATGGTTGTATAGTCAAGTCTCCACATACTAAAATTATTATAAGATGCTTGGCTAACTAACATAGCTAAGCAACATACACACTTGCATCTATCAAAAGAAAGGTGTTGTACCAACACTATACCCTTCAAGAGAATAAATATCTCCAATTAGGATGATTATTTAGAAAGGCCCAAAGTGACAATTAGAGCTTGGGTTGCTGGATGCTTGCCATATAGTCTTTGCTTTGGTTTTAGTGGAATTCAAATGTGGGTGTTGCTGTGCCAAGAACATTTAAAAGTGTGCGCTTACTATAGCAAAAGAGATTCCAGTTTATCTGATTTCAAAGTTACAATTCCATAAAAGGACAAACCCTGGGTCGGATGAATGTTAGGGCGAGTACACCTATGAAGACAGGTAATATTCAAAAGCACAGTAAGACGCTTCATAAAGAATTTGATGCCCTTGGGCTACCCTTACACGTGTTCAATAGGAGACGAATAATGTACCCTAAAAAGCACGAAAGAACTAAATTATTATGGTTTGTTGCATATTATGAAACAGCGTAGATTAAAAACTTGACCAGTTTCACAAGCCATACCTATATTTGATAGGGAATTTTCAAAACTAGTACGAACGCGGTCATGCAGCTATCTGGAAAAAAATAGTTTCAGCTAATCCGATATCGATAAACATCATGGACGCTGTCGGAGCAGTCGGAACAGTCAAAGCATATTCCAGATACCTGAAATAGATAGACACAATCTTGCAGACGACGTAAACAAAAGTAGAATTGCACTGGCTCAACAGAACGGCCGGAGCAACTACCAAACAGAAGTTGAACATATTAATCTCTATATGATATATATGTTACTGGAATATCTGTAGCAAAACATCTATAATTTAATAGTAAACTTAAGAAAGAAAGAAGATTCTATAACATTGATATTGCAGTTAAAACAAGATCTGAGATAACTATTGCTGAAAATATTGACATTAATGTTCTTTCCTTTCATACGGAAGTTGATTGCTACAATTCGTTCTCCTCTATACTAGTTCAAGAATTCAGTTTATTGACCTCATCTGTTGGAGAGGATCGCTGGAATATCAGAAATGAAATTAAGTAGCAAAGCTGTATATTTATCTTAGTTCAAGAGCTGTAGATATCCTTGCATATGGGTGGACAACATTGTATGATATTGTGAGATCTAGTAATAGGAGCACGCACGCGCTTAATCAAAGCAAACTCTCAGATTTACAACAAAACGTAACAACGTAACAACGTAACAACGTAACAACGTAACAACGTAACAACAGCTTTCCGTACCGTTAAGACAGGGACTCGATTGTATCCAACCAGCCATGGCCACATCTATTCACAGATAGAACTGGATTACAAATAAGAGATAATTGATTAAGAATAACGGTATACAAACATGATAATAAATCGGCGAAAACCGTTCTCACTATTACACTCAACAAGAATTAACACAATATTGATCAACATGAGATTCATACAGAGATCTTTTAGGTTTTCTCCTCGGACTGCTCCTCGTATTATTATGGGAAGATTCGTTCAGAGCATTATAAGTCGATACCAAATTGGCTTTTAAAAACGAAAAGGATGATGCTCAGAAATTATCTTGGGTTCTAATGAGATTATACATTTGACCAGAATTGGAATGGAACGCATTCCTCGGTTCAGTTAAATTTCCAGTACGTCCTTCACACCTGTTTCTAGCGCCTGTACGTTGCATCAAAACTACATATCTATTATATTTAAGTCTATTATATTTAATTTCAGGGTACTAAACTTTATCTTTCCTTTGGAGATCATCACAGTCTACCGGAAGGGAGGGCTTCAGATAGGAGAATTCGAGCATCGATATGATTAGGGGTTTGACAAAGAGATAGCCCAGCATAGAAATATTAGACTCCACGATCAACACTGCCAAATTCCATGGAAACGCACACTTCGCCGTATGGAGGGTTTCAGTTCAAATACAATGTTTATTTTGAATTTTGAATTTGATGTGCCGGTTCATCTCCAATTTCAGACATCTTCTCTTCCAGCAGCTTGGTCATCAGTTTTACAATCTCGGCATAATGAGGATCGTGGAATAGATTAAAGAGTTCTAAAGGATCTTCCTGGCTATCGAAAAGTTCCCACTCGGGCTCTTCCTCACCCTGATTTGTTCCAGGAAGTCCCAATCCCTCGTTGTACCAGTATATCAACTTG
>JAJMIC010000040.1:0-18378 GCA_030583385.1 Spencermartinsiella ligniputridi
GGTTCACCGTCACATTCGTGACAGCCAATCAATTCAGTTTTTCCACCATCAATTTTTCAAAATGTCTCAGTACATTGGAAAGACCATTTCATTGGTTTCCAACAGCGATATTAGGTAGGTAATCAACCAACCTGTCTGTACTTTTACTTTCTGCTACAAAAAGCTAACCAGATATGTTGGAGTCTTGCACGAAATCAACTCTGAACAATCCACCGTCAGCTTAAAACAGGTGCGGTCTTTTGGAACCGAGGGACGTCGCAATGGAGTGGGAGAAATCCCGCCGTCCGAGGGCGTTTATGAGTTTATTGTGTTTCGAGGTAGTGATGTCAAGGATTTGAAGATTGCTGATGCGAACCAGCCATATGGACAGGTAGGTTACGACCGATACGACCAATGTGTTGATACATCATGTTGATACATGAAGTCACGTGCGCCTTGACAATACTATGATGAAGAACTCACGGATACTGTTTTACCTAGGCGCAAACTATGCAGACATTGCCGTTGCCTTCCTTCTGAGTATATTCCCGTCAAGCGTGTTGCTTCAATCGACGACTTTTTGTTGAACGACGCACATCTAACCAGTACTATGGATATCAGTATTCGCAACCGGGTCAACCTGGACAGCAAGTCGGTCAACCTGGACAACCGGGTCAACCTGGGCAACAACCCACACAGCCCCAGCAGCAGCAACAACAACAACAACCTCTGTCTTCTCAGCAGGTTCCTTCTCAACAGGTTCCTTCTCAACAGGTTCCTTCTCAACAGGTTCCTTCTCAGGTTCCTGGCCAACCCCCCACAGCTGTTTCTCCCTCTACTATTCAAAAGCCCCAGGAATCCCCCAGGCAAGCTCAGCCAATCACTCCGGCTGTCCCCGTAGTACCAGCTCTTCCTACCTCTGCTGCTCCCGGTCAAGCCCCCGTCCAGCGTGCACCCCCGTCTGGTCCCGCTTCCTCATCAACCTCTCCTCCATCGGGTCCCCCATCAGGTCCCGCTTCTGGACCCGCTTCTGGTCCTGGAACATCTCAAAAACCCACTACTACTCGACCTCACAAACCTCATTCTCACCCCTACCCCAATGGAAGACACGTTCCTGAGGACCCCAAAAAACCAGACTTTGACTTTGTCAGCTCAAATGCTAAATTCACCAAAGACGAAGATCTCATCCCGGAAGAGGCTCCTACCGAGTTTTACAACAAAAAATCTTCATTTTTCGACAATATCTCTTCTACAGCCAAGGATAAAGCTGAGGGTGCTGAAAACGTCAGCCCCTATGAAAGAAGAGGAGATGAGCGAAAACTGAACCTGGAAACTTTTGGTCAAGCTGCTGCTTACTCTGGCCGTGGTCGTGGACGGGGCCGGGGTGGTCGAGGTGTCCGAGGTGGTTACAGAGGAAGAGGAGGAAACAATTTCCGGGGCCGGGGTGATCGAGGAGGGTTCCAAAATCAGGTTGAGACTGAGAATTAAGTCATAATTTGATGAGATGTTATTTGACGGTTATTTTTTTTTGGTCACACTAGATATGATTGATGATTTTTTTGCATCATAGAGCTTGATGTCATATATTTATATGTATTATATGATAAATATTTATCTACAGCGGATTGAAATACAGCGGCTGATTTTGTCAAACTATATATGGCTAACTTTTGGTTCTCTGAATAGATTCATCCACCATGATCTGAATTTTGCTCGTTAGCGAAACGGAAGGTAGAACATAAGTACAGCTCTGTATGATACAAATATTACACCTACACCCATGCTACTTACCTCCCCATACAGCTCCATTCTGCACCCACATCACCCTCCATGTTCGAATACCAGTAAGTAACAGCGCCCACAAGAGACCCTGGCTGAATGGCATGATCATCTGATCCCGAATTGTAATTACTGCTATCCAGAACCAATTGCCTTGAGCAGGTACTATTGCCCTGCGGTACGATTCCTCGAATCTCAGATCCGGGATTCTTGGTTTTGGTTTGGCCATTATATACAATAAATAACTTGTGGACTAGAGTGTACAAGTAGATAAATAGAAGTAATTAGCAATTATAATGATTGGATACGCGATGGTTATAAGAGGTTGTTGATTCGAGGCGAGCTGGAACACATTTAAACATATTTGGGAGTATACATCAACACCAGTAACACACTCACATCTTTACATATATTAACACATTTAAACCTACAGTAGAACCTTTATGCACACACTAACACTCCTCTGCACACATTGACTCCTTCCAACTTCTTCCATTTCTCAACATATCAAATCATCTCATCATCACCTTTAAACATGGACGACGGACCAAAAGTAACTATCCGAAAAGTGGCAAAAGATGAAGTCGACTTTGTCCTTGAAGACGTCGACTTGGCCCTCGCCAACTCCGTCAGAAGAGTCATGATTGCCGAGATCCCCACCATCGCCATTGATTTGGTAGAGATCGATATCAATACGTCGGTTTTGGCTGACGAGTTTATCGCGCACAGACTGGGATTAATACCGCTGGACTCCACGAGGGTCGACGACTTGGAATACACTCGAGACTGCACGTGCGACCAGTACTGTGAAAAGTGTTCGGTCGAGCTGTCGCTGGATGCCAAGTGCACGGGAGATGCCACTATGGAAGTTTACACGCGAGACTTGGTTGTTCACAGCGTTCCTGGGCGAGACGAACGAATTGGTCGACCGTTGTTTTCTGGCGAGTCAAAGGGAATTTTGATCTGTAAGCTGCGTAAACACCAGGAACTGCGTCTTAAATGCATAGCCAAAAAGGGAATTGCCAAGGAACACGCTAAATGGTCTCCAGTGGCTGCCGTTGGATTTGAATATGATCCATGGAACAAGCTGAAGCATACTGATTACTGGTATGAGGAAAGTGCTGAAGCTGAGTGGCCCAAAAGTAAAAATATCGACTGGGAAGAGCCTCCTAAGGAAGGTGAACCGTTTGATTACAATGCGAAGCCTGATAGGTATTATGTGACGGTAGAGACAATAGGTAGTTTACGGCCAAATGAGGTTGTGGAGAGAGGAATCAGAGTACTGCAAGGAAAGTTGGCTGAGATTGTATTGGCCCTGGAGAAGCTTGATGGGCAGGACCGGTACGGAGTAGCAGGAGGGCCTGTGGGGATTGGAGGAGCTACCCCGTTCAATGACGAATGGGGTGGATGGCAGGATTAATTTGGACAGGATTAATATCTGGAAAATGTGTGTACAATAATTTATTTATACAGTGTAATA
Source organism: Spencermartinsiella ligniputridi (assembly GCA_030583385.1). Taxonomy (NCBI): domain Eukaryota; kingdom Fungi; phylum Ascomycota; class Dipodascomycetes; order Dipodascales; family Trichomonascaceae; genus Spencermartinsiella; species Spencermartinsiella ligniputridi. The sequence continues at coordinate 3,239 of JAJMIC010000040.1, forward strand.
CATTGTGAAAATGATCATTAGATTTTTCATCACCCAGTTTTACTCTTTGAAGTATTCCACTGAATGCAGTCATCAAGTTTGACTTTATCACCTCCAAAAATATCCAATGCACTTCCAAATGTCAAATCAACTTTTCCTCCACTCAGCGTTTCTACCAATTTCAGATCTTCAATGCTCTTTGCTCCGCCAGCATATACACATGGCAGTTCTACCCATTCTCCTAGTTTCTTGACCAACTCCTCATCTATACCGTTACATAGTCCCTCAACATCTGCTGCGTGTATCAAAAACTCACTGCAATACTCAGACAAATGATCAAACGTCTCTTTAGAGAGCACCATGTCAGTCAGTGTCTGCCATTTGTTCATAGCTACCACCCACTGAGATCCCGACTTCCTACAACTCAGGTCAATTACTAAATGTTCCTTGCCTACTATTTTCACCAATGCTTCAAGTCTATCTAATGAAAACTTCCCACTTGGAAATAAATAAGACGTTACAATGACTTTAGATGCTCCGTCTTCAATCCATTCTTTGGCATTTTCAGAATTGATCCCTCCGCCTATCTGCAGTCCTTGTGGCCAGTTTGCGAGAGCTAATTTCGCAGCAGCATCACAGTTTGGACCAAGCTTAATAACATGAGTGCCTACAACGTTATGTTTTCTATATAAAGACGCATAGTATTTGGGATCATGCTGAGAGACAAAGTTGGTCTTGAGCGTATCGCCGGTATCGGTGAGCGAACCGCCTACGATTTGTTTAACTTGGCCATCATGAAGATCTATACATCCTTTAAAGAGCGTCATCTCGCACAAGTGTAAGTTGAAAATGCAAGTTTCTTACAGATAATGACGGAGTAATGTAATGAAGTTGACATTATAAAGTCGAGATCTCACAGTCATCGACAGGATCGTCGATAATGGAAATTCTGCGCGGCTTTGGTGGTGCCGCACATATATATGCATTCTCCATGCACCTTTTATTTTTTATGCATGAGAATCAATATTTCATTTTTGATATATCGTTAACAACCAGTAAATGAATAGAGAACGGGGGTCTAGAAAGCCTAACAAGTCTGTTAAAAGGAGACAAAGCTCCTCAGACGAGTCCGACCATGCAGATGTGCTGGATATCTTCAGAAGAAACTTTGAAGCCCAATTTGGATCAGTCGATAATTCTCCAGTGAGGAACCAGGAGAGTTCTGATAGCGAGGACGAAGTAGAAGAAGATGAAAATTCAGATTCTGAAGACTCCTTTGAGGGGTTCAGTGATGAAGACGTCGAACGCACCAATAATATTAATCACATCTCTTCAGACGACGAATCAGGGCCCGTTGTGGTAAAGTTCTCTGAGACCAAAACAGGCGAAGATGATTCCATGAGCCGTTTGACCAAAAAGCAACAGAAAAAACTGTTCATGTCATCGAAAGCTCCGAAGTTTGAAATAGCCGCAGTTCAAGCTACCACCAAAGTTGAACCTGAGTCAACCGAAGACCTTAAAAACGACCTAGAACTTAACCGACTTATTAAAGAATCGCATATTCTGGCCGAAGCTGAAAAAGACGGCCATTTCACAGGTGCGGATCTGTCATTAGACGCTGAGTTCAATCCTAAAGCTAAATTAAAAGTTCTGGAAATGAGATTGGACGAACTCGGAAGTAAGAAAAAGTCAGAAAACATGCCCATGCATATTCGTAAAGGGATTGTGAACAGAAAACAGGAGAAGCAGGCCAAGTACGAGCAGTATGCTAAGGATGCAGGTATCGTACTGGCTAGACCAACTAAGGGTAGTGCTAAGAAAGTCCAACGGCGGGAACGGGGGCTCCAGATCCAGACAGTTGGCAGAAGTACTAAGCATGGTCATATTATTAGTGCTAAAGAGATAGATGAGAGGACAGCAAAGAGGCAGAAGCGGGGAAAACAGGGAAAGAGGTAGATGTGACAGTTCAGATGTTGAGCTTCGGCTTGAGTATGGAGCTTTCTCTACAGCTCTTCTGTTTATCTGTACTATTCATATATGCAGCTGCACATGTACGTACTCGGTAGGTGTGAAAAGTTGGCAGAGAATTCAGAATGAAATCATACACGGGGGGCCAGGACACAGAAGTTTAACTGAAAAGCAAGCAGATGCACACTCAGAGGACACGGGAGACCGCTGGAGAAGAACTGTACCCGCTTGGAAGATCTGTCAGACTGCGATACTCTAACATCAATGACCACACCCCTTGCATTCAATATATACTACTCAGATACTCAATATTTCATTCAATATATACTACTACCACTATTTTCATTCAATTGATCTTCCATAGTGTTTTCTCAACATTCCTCCAAACCACACACTTCCAGAACTCGGGATCCCCCACCAGACCAACGGTGATCCCCCGCCATCGGATAAAAATAACGTTAACTTTAATTCCATCCTCCGCTTTCTTTTATTATTGCCAATCCATTGAATCCAAAATCCATCCCAGATTCCAATCCATTTTAACAACTTACTATAATTGTACTCCATTTAAAAACGTCCACACTATCACACGTTCTCCATGGGTATGTACTTTAATCTATAGTTATCTCTCATTGTAATCATTAATAATGACCGCTATAGGCACATCACTTTGGCTCATGCCGAAGAAGCACTCCCCGCTTTACGATGCTCTGCATACGATAATAGACGGATTGAAACCGCTGTTTGACGACGGACATACTTTTGAACCGCACGTCACGATAACGTCGAATATTACAGTGTCGAACCAGACACAGGTCGAGGAGATCCTGAACCGGGCCCTGGCGGCGTCCAAAGCGGTGCCGGCTATCAATGTAGTGTTTACGAGATTAGCTTACGGGTCTAGATTTTTCAAGAAAGTTTATTTCCAAGTAGATCCCAGTGCTGAAATGGTGTCGCTGGCCCGGATATGTCGTGAGGAATTTGTGACGATGCCGATGGCGATTTCTAGCGAGAAGCACTACGCAGCACTGTCGGAAGAGGACCGGACCAAAATCAATGAGAATGCTTCGAAAGAGGCTGACGACTGGGTGAAAAATGACTACGACCCCCATGTGAGTTTGGTATATAGTGACGTATATCCTGTTGACGAAGCTTCGCAGAGGACAATTGACACCAGGCTGTCTGACATTTTTGGGACCGGCTATGCTACAAAGGGCTTAGGCTGGACGAATGGTAGATTGCAATTAGTACAGTGCGAAGGACCCGTAGAAGAGTGGAAGGTGTTGGGATTTCGAGACATCAATTGATCACACTAAGACACAAGAGACAATTAACTTATTGAACAAATTTTTTTTTTCCGTTTTTGATTAGGTGCTACGTTTTTACATGCTAATGGCAATGCCCTCGTTTGAGCATTTGTTTTTTTTGGGACAACCTCTTAAGCAGTCCATAGACGGGCCGTGCCGTCTGCTCCTGCACTAAATAACCATGCCTCCTTAGGATGCCACACAATGTTCAAAATTCCCAAACTCTGCTTGACCTCGTGACCCTTCAACACCTTCAGAGGAACCAACAGAGGATTCTTCATCATGTCGTCGTACACAGAGCCGTGGAAGACATTGATATGACCATCATCAGAGGCACTGCAGAACAGAGGCAATCCTCCCTTGTGGTAACTAACATCTCGAACAGCCTTTTCGTGATAACGTAGTGTTTTGTAAGGTTTTGTAGACAAATCCATATCATGCCATGTAAGTCGTTTATCGTAAGATGAAGTGATGATATTATCACCTTGAGGATGAATGTCAAAGGAACTCAACCATCTGACTCCAGGCAGTATTTTTTTGGCCAAAATCTGAGCAGACAGATCATACACTCGCACATATCGTTGAGTAGCCACGTACAAATGGGGCCTGAACGGATGAAACATGGCATACTGTATGATACCTTTGCTCTTTCTGAACGGCGACTGAGTGCTGTGATTCGACAATTTGTGGATCAGCACAGCCGAGTTGGCTCCCTCGGGTGCAGTAGAAACAAGGTAATCTCCCTTTCGATGCCAGGAGATTTTCTTGACTGTATGCTTGCATCGTACAACCACTCCACATCCATTGTCAGCCAGCTTAGCAGGAGGTTTAGTCCATTTGGCGCTGGTTGATTTCTTCGCTTTGGTGGTGGTGGCGTCATCTTCTTCGTCGTCACTTTCTAGATTTGTGGATGGTTTGGCAGCTTTTCCATTGGTGGCATAAGCCCAACCAGCTTCAATCAATTGACGGCCGTTGTTCTCCATGTCAATGTGGAAAAGAGGGGGTACTATGAGATAAATATTGTCACCTGCCGAGACAGCAAGTATTCCGGTGCCCGATAGAGGGTTCCATTCAACAGACTCGACGTGATCCTCATCAGAGTTGTTTTGATCATTATCGTCATCTTCAAAAGTGTCGTTTTTAATAATATCCAGCTTCCACATCTCTCTGCCGGTGAGAATCTCCCACACTCGAACTGTACCATCGTCACCTCCAGTGGCAATGTATTGTCCGGATGGGTCCACGCTGACACTTCTAACTTTTCCTTTATGTCCTCTGTATACAGTCGAGCATTTGATAGGGAATGGCCGAAGGTCTTTGGGAGAGGGCAGGTCTGGGATAAGAGAGTCAGGGTCAATGTTGAGTTTATGTTTTCTGACACGAGGAGCAAGATATAAGTCAAGAGACCGCTCGAACCGTTCTCGTACAAACTCTCCGTATCCGGGCACTTGTCGTAAGGAGCCATACTTTTTGGGCATGTAATTGCGCTCTCTGTCCATGGGGTCAGTCTTTTCCCACTCTTCTCGCTCTTCCTCGTCCATCAGGTATTCTGCTGGAGGGTTATAAGACTCTTCATGTGTTGGTGGAGGAAGTTTAGGTGCTCGTAAAGTCATGACATGATCAGGCTCAGCATCGGCATTGTCGGCCCAGATATCATAAACTTGAGTAGACTCGTGCGGTTTCTCCTTGTTGAGAACAATTCGGCCCTGACGAATGGCTCGCACGATTTTCATGACTCGTTTAGCTTCATGTTTCGAGGGAATAAATCGTCGCTTGGGTTCAGGGACAGCAGTCAAAGGCATGATTTCCTGCTTTGAGCTGAACCATTCGACTTGATCCTCAAAGGGGTTGAATGAATCGTCGGGGTTTTCACCTCGTTGGAGTCTCTTAATAATATCTAGTTCTTCGGAGGACAATTCTAAACCCTTTCCGGTGTGTTTGTCCAACAGTCCGGTCCATCCTTCGGGCAGATCAATAGTCTCCAGCAGACTGTCCAAAGCACTGCCGGTGGCAGGCCGCATGATTCGTTTACCATCTATGTCATAACCGATATGTGGTAATTGCTCGTACGCAGACAAGGGAATGTTGCCAATAGTATTTGCTTCTTCTTTATCACTGTCATCGCTATCATACACGGGATCAATCTCGGGCCATATAGGCCGCGGTTTCCCATCTGCTCCTGTGATGTAGGTCACGTCCGGGTCAGAGTTGTACAGCGTGTTTGAGTCATCCGACACTTGTTGTTCCTCGTCTTCTCCACCTAGCAACTTTTCAAGTTCTCTGTCCCGAGCGGCCTCTTCGTCGTCAGTCAGTTCATCTTCGTCTTCTTGACCGGGAACTAACGAAATATCGCTGTCGGAATCAGACAGCTGCAGATCTTGTTGGATATTTTCGTCGTCATCCGAGATATCGGGAACGACCTGTGGTTCAACGGTTTTTCGTTTGACCATTGTATATTTATATATCAAGTCAACTGCCAACATGAAATTTTATTTTTTTCATTATATTTTATTTTCAGCCGTGCAGACATGTATGCAGATCTGATGCGAGGATCGACGGCATAAGTTCAGGATTTGTACGTTCAGTTCTACCATTCACAATTGATATCACTTTGGTTCCAGATGAGTAAAACAAGAGAACTGGAACGTAACCTGGAAGCTACTCTGTACATTGGCAACATTGATGAAGAAGCCGATGACGAACTCATCTACGAGTTGATGCTCCAAGCTGGACCAATCGTGTCAGTGCATCTCCCGAAAGACCGGGTCAACCAAACTCACCAAGGATATGGATTCGTAGAGTTCAAAACAGTCAAAGATGCGGACTATGCTCTGCTGGTCATGAACCAGATCAGACTGTTCGGGAAACCGCTGCGGATAAACAAGTCCAGTGCTGACAAAGCAGTGAATCTGGACGTGGGAGCCGAAGTTTTCGTAGGCAACCTTGATCCGCTGGTAGACGAACGGATGTTGTTTGACACATTTTCCAACTTTGGCGGGCTGTTGGGCCAGCCTAAAGTTGCCAGAGACGAGACCGGACAGTCCCGGGGCTTTGGATTTCTGTCGTTTAGCAACTTTGACAGTTCTGATAAAGCAATAGAAAGCATGAATAACCAATATTTATTGAGCAAACCTATTCAGCTGGGTTATGCGTTTAAAAAGGATGGCAAGGGAGAGAGGCATGGAGATGAGGTCGAGCGGTTGCTGGCTGCTCAGGCTCAGAAACATAATTATCAGCTACCGGTGAGTGGGGCCAATGCAATAGGGACCGGTGCGAATGCGAACAAATTGGCGAGTACGGGATCAACTGGTGCATCCAGTGGCATGAACTCGCCCATTCCCACTGGGCCAGGAGCTATGACTGGCCGGAGGAGGGGAGGGAGGTACTAGGTGCCAGTTAACATCCTCGGACCTAGACAGGAGAGGAAGGGGTGTCAGATCTAGCATCCTCCTACCTAGACCTATCTTACACTACGAAATATTTCTAGTTGCTTACGATTTATGAAATTTATGATTGTTAGAGATCCCTGTTACTAAATAACCCCCCCAGGCGTACCATTCACTACCACTCCACCCTGGTTGTTCTTTGCCCCCTCTATATGTCTCAACATAAACACCGGTCGCCGACCAGCATCCTGCAGTTCCTTAAATATCACCAATGGTTTTTCTTCCAAACCAAGCAACCGCTCCTGGTCACCATAACACACCAATAATGCATACTGTCTCCAGTCTCCGTTGATTTTGTATTTTTTCAGAGCTGCCGGCAACACTTTATAACATGGGTCGTCTTGAGTAAGTCTAAATGACTTGAATGGTTCTGACGAAGGAGACGGAGTGACCGACCCGACTCCGAGCGGTGTAGATGCATTTGACGTACTGTTAATAGAATTCTGTCGTGACATTTTACTGCCACCACTGGCGTTTCGTTCATCGTCCAAAACCCCGTTTGTCGGACTTTTGGCTGCCTGACTAAGAGCACTTACGCTCTTTTTCGATATGATTTTGGGGAATGTTTGTATTGAAGACGATGACGACGACATTTGTGAAAAGCTCTCTTTTGATGACAATGTCGGATTACTTAAATGGGTAGGAGATGCGCCAGCAGTTGTAGGAGAATGCATATAGCTGGCTGGCATGCTGGGAGAAGATATCGAATGTAGAGGCTGTGACCCGTAGTAAGGATTCGGAGACGAAGATGCATTGATAGGGGGATCCGGAGTAGGTAGAGGTTTTGATTCTTTGGCAATGCGAAATATTGGTAGTAGGTCTTCTCGCAGTCGAGAGTAGCTGTCGAGAAGTTTCCGAATCTCGTTTTCGGCATAGCCTATGCGCTCGTCTCGAACTTCAAAGCTATGCACTATTGTAGCGTCCAAGTTGGATATGTACTTGGAGGAGGACGAAACAGAATCAGAACCAGAAACAGAACCGTCTCGTTCTAGGACCGTAGGTGGAATATAGTGGTCAGAGTCCAAGTTCAGCTTCTGATTTACTATCAGCTGATAGATAGCTTTCAGTATTTTGAGCCGGTGACCAACGCTCTGCACACCTATTTCAGACAGCTCAGAGTGGCCCAGGTACACCAAAACGTCACCAGCAATATTGTTTTCCCGAAAAGCCGAACCATATTGGGTCAGGCCAAGAGATCCAATCCATTTACTGACTTTGTCAACGTCCCAATCTAGGACGGTTTGAGCGTATGGCGAGCCATGGCCAAATACGCCGTCCTCGGGATAAGGAGTAGAAGTCATATTGACAGTGTTCAAATTTAAAGGTAGCGGCGAGCCACGGAGTAGCACTTTTGAGCCAGCCCGGCACTTACTGCCAAAATCCTCGGGAATCGCCCAAGTTTCGAGGTTACTTTTCTAGACGAACAAGTAAAAAAATCTGTTCAGTCTTTTAAGCTAGATAAACCACACGTCAGGCTACACACTCGTATAGTTTTTATCTCAATTAAGTATCCCCTGGTGGTGAGCCTCCACTTGTAATTTAGAGCAACTTCAGTTAAGGGGCAGTTTCAGTATGTGTGGGATGTGCAGTATACGGCTGCGCACTGTGCACTGGAGATGTCAGGAATGTGATAGATACGGTGGAAGGCCCACGGTGTGATGAAAGCTATCGCGGGTTTGGGGAGTATAATAATAGTGCAATATTAGAGTGCAGTGGTAGTAACTTACGTTATATAATTTAAAATCATAAGTGTACATGCAATTGATTAATTGAAGTTTTTTTAAGGTTTGAAAGATGACATCAATATGTTTCACGGCTAACCGCTTCTACTCAACTCCTTTTGACATGTTCATCATGTTTGACATGCTGTCCGTCATGCTTCTCATGTTTCCCTTTGTGAGTCTTTTGGGCCTTTTGGGTGCGAACGTCCTTGGACTTCAGTCGGATCTTCACGTTTAGCCTGGCAACACTATTCCAGACTGGAGTGTCAATCACCATAGGCAGCTTTCGGCCATAAAGCGACTGGTCAACTAGCCACATGCCAATGAGAAATCCGTCACGGTCAAGAGTCCCATCATGGTTTCGATCCACTAGATCCCAAATCCTTTCGAGAATGATGGGCGAGAGCTTGCTTCGCTTCCATAGTTCTCGAACGACAAGTCCATGAATATCGTCTTTAGGGTCACGCCCAGTGCTTTCAATATCTTCTCTATCTGGCTCAGCTAGCAACGGCCAATGAATACCTCTATTAGTTGCCCATAGCCTCTCATAACGCTTGCGTTCAGGTTCAGTAGGTATGTATGCATGATGATGATTCTTCCATGGCTTGTCTTCATTAAATAATCGTTTCTTTGGCGGCTTCCTCATTGTAGATTTAAACCCAGTCGTAGAAGGCGTGGATGATGACGATGTTTGATTTTGTCCCTTTCGAAAAAATCCAAACAAACTGGTCTTTGATGCAGATGGTTTTGGGCCAGAGCCAACGTCTTTATGAATGGTACCAACGGTGGCTGCAGAGGGATATGATTGCGGAATTGGCCGTTGAAGTTGTTGTGGATCGAAGGGAAGAGACACAATAGAACGTGAAGGTGAAGAAGCCAAGTTCGGTGAGCCCAAAACCACCAAGCCCCGTTCTGACGTTGCTAAACTTTCAGTGCTGCTGGTAACCCCTAGATGCGATGCATTATATAATTTCGACACAGATGCTGCCGAAGAAATCTGCCTCGGTGCCGTGTTCAAAGGAGAAGGAGATCCCTCCATCTCTGGCCCGCTGAAGTCGTCAAAGAATTTAAAGTCGGCATTACGTCGAGGAACAGGGGATACTAATTCAGGCTCGTCACCCCCGTGTAGTGCAGGTAAAGAAGCTGTAGACACAGGCAGGTTTGCAAGTTGTGACGAGGGTAATCCCGGCAACTTGGCGGTGTTAGACGAAGGCGGCAAGATGTAAGATATTGGATGACTGATGCCGGCACCACTCCATAATGCAGATGGACGATATTTTGATCGCTTCTTCTTTCGGCCATGTGCCAACTGGTATTGATCAATCTTTTCCATTGCGTCGACCGCGTTATCTCGAGCAGCAAGTGCCGCCGCCAATGCAGACTTGTTTTGAATGTTATCAGTCTGTTCTTCCACAGGCCGAGCAGCATGGGTTTTCAGTGCCGCAGTCAGCGCCGACTTGTCGCTGTGTGCACTTTGGCCCGCAGCAGCCTCCATAACGTCTTGCTCGGTATGGGCAGAATGAGTCTTCAGTGCAGCAGCCAGAGCTCCAGAGGAAGAGTTCATGTCGCTCATTGGGGAAGTAGATAAAGTACGTAAATCTGTACTTAACCGTGGAAGTTGTGGTCGGTGTTGCTCTGCTTGCTGTTTCGTAGCTGAAATCGCTGCGGCAGAACTGCTGTGAATGGACGCTGAGTCCGACTGGTCAGACGGTTCAGTCTTTTTGGTGAGAGCAGCGAATGCTTTGGAGGTTGGGAGCGGTGAGTAAGAATGGACGGCCGACGTTGGTGCCGCCGGCAGATGCAACGAGGTTGGGTGGGTACTACTAGGTTTGTTTTCAGCATGAGTCTTGAAAACCAAGGAAGCAGCCGTGGCAGCACCTAGAGCTGGTGAAGGAGCGACGTGTGTCGAAGCATTCATAGCCTTGTGGACTACACTCGTCGCCGCTTCTAGGGCCGGGTTCGTGGTGTTTGAAACCGGGCCAACTGTCGAAGTCGCTTTGGCCGATTTAGCAGCCTCCAAGGCGTGGTTTACCACCGATCCCGACGACGGCGACGGGGCTTTTGATCGTTTCACAGATTTGGCAGCTTCCAGAGCTGGATTGGTGTTAGATGCACTGGCCGACTTGGCGGCCAGCAAAGATCCAGACGGCCCAGTGCCGGTACCGGTAGCACCCAATGCGACGGATCTGGCACTGATGGCTGAGCCTGAGGAAGTAACACGTTTGCCACTAGATAGAGGAGGAGTCTGAGGTTGACCAGACTGGGCCGCAGCCCGTTTGGCAGCTGCTTGAGTGACACTCGACGACTGAGCACGCAGCGTTTGATGTTCAGTTTGCAGTGCATCACGCCGGTTCTTGGTGTGTTCAGACACTCGTCGATTGAGCGACTTGTTTGGCCCCGACTGGCGCAGTTTGGGCTGTTCCTCCTGCATGAGAGTACTACAGTATAGTGATAATAATAATGCAAATAATACAGCGCTACGGAGCCTGGCGTGAGCAAGTCAGCGCAGCGCTGGATGATAAATAGTGTGTATGTTTGAATCGTTTGGCCCGCAAACCGTACGCCAATGGCGTTTTTTAGTTTGTCTTAAGCGCCAGCTACACGATCTCAATGAAATTGTGATCGGGGCGTATAAAGTGCCGGGAGTTTCACAGGACGCTGGGCGTAACTGTGATAATGCAAAAGAGAAGGCTTGATACCAAGCGCTGCTGCAGCTTATTTACACCACACCTGCTATCATTCAAATTTGGTTTTCCTTTGTATCAAACAACGCTCACACTACAACGCACAACTCGGGAAAGCTCGTCTCGAGAAAATAAGGTTTAGCAAGATAGTGGATTGTGCGTATAAGGAGGCAGTGAGCGCCGGATACGAAAATAGGTAAAGAGAACTTAAAAAGAGGGGGTGGAATTAATGGGGAATGGAGGATTACTGTATATCGACACTATTTCAGTGAGCAAACTTAACAGCAACGGTGAAATGGGGTCAATCAGCAAAGTAATACGGGGAAATTGCAGCTGGTTTCAGTCCAGCATATGGTGAAGTGGGGTTAGGTCACTTAAAAGATATCGCCGATCCATACAGCTAAATGCATGGCCGTTGCTGGAGCCATATACGATGTACAAAAATAGACTGATGGAACAAGTAGTGTCCAATGAGGAGAGGAACCAAAGGTAAGTTCAATGTCATTCAGTACATTACAGATTCTTGTACATTATTTTTTTAGGATAATTTAGGCTAATAATATTTGTGTCTAGTCGCCTACAAAAAAGCGAATATCAACGACGACACTGCAGACAATCCTACAACAGTCCATCCGGTTCTATACACTGCCTTTAGTGTCAGCTGACTGGCAGTGTCCCATATCAAGTGTCGGACACCATTGAAAGCATGGAATGTGAATGGTAGTGATGCCAAGAACTTGAGAGGGATTTTGACAATTAGAGGCAAGGAAGCAGCGAAACTGACCAAAGTGTTTGAATCAAATCCCAGGCCGACCAAGGGTCCAGCGATATATGCCAATAAGAATCCATAAAAGGGGAAAGCAAGACTCAGACCGGTGATTCGATGCAATGAAGACAGTAACCAGGTGAGTTGGGGCTGGTAAATCGCCAAATCAGGTGACTGGGGTCGTTTTTTACGTTGTTCTTTGAGAATTTCATATGCTTGTTCGGAAGTGGTTGCCTGAGTGGAGGCAAGTCGAGAATTGACGACCAGTCGTGGTGAAATTATCTGAGCTGCTCGGAGTGAAGCAGGTCGCAGGACTGAGCTGCTAGCTCGGAGCACGGGATTGGCTGGTTAGTCTACCATATACATACAAGTGGAGATTTTTTAAAAAAATAAATATACATACCTCTTAAAACACTCTGTCGTAGACTCAGCATAGTCGAATCTTTTTGATGTCTGATGTTTTGTGAGAAGAAACGATGAATAAAGTCGGCCAATCAGAGATGATTTGATTAAGTGGTTAGGGTTGCGGAGTGCATTAGCGTGATTATGTAATTCGCCAATCTCGAGGTGATCATTTAGTTCGGAACCTAATATTACAGTGTATTATCATTTAGTTCGCATCATACAGCTGGGTACAGTATATACAATATAGGTAATTCTTATTATCTATTTGTGAGGTACATCATACATACTACAGCTGTGTATCTAGGATAGGCTAATTATTATTATCTATTTGTAGATGTAGGATGTAGATGTATATTGTAGACGTAGATGGACGGTAGTAGACTACCACTCTCTAATTGACCCGTCTGGACCCCGCCAAACAGGATTTCTCCACGAAAACCCTTTGCACTCCTCGGCGGCTTTTCGAATCAGCTCTTCGTCCATTTCAATACCGATCCCGGGCAAAGTCAGGGCACTAACCATACCATTTTCGACTTTAAACGCTTCTTTATTCTTGATGAATGACAGCAGATCGTACTCGCCAGAATTGTAGTGCATCTAGTTAGAATATGGAGCTTTAATCATGTGCTTATTACTACCCACCTTCCAAGACATTTCACAAATGACAAAATTAGGAGATGACACTGCAATCTGCAAACTGGCAGCAAAATTGGCCGGTCCCAGAGGACAGTGAGGAGCTAGTCCCACATCGTAAGCTTCAGCCATTGAGGCAATCTTCTTAGCTTCACTAATTCCTCCGCAGTGGGCTAGATCAGGCTGAATAATGTCGATACATCCGGCTTCAAAGTATGGTCGAACGTCAAGACGGGTGAAGAGGCGTTCTCCAAGCTAGTTAGTTTGATGCAAATGTCTCGCCTTTTAAACAGTGTCACTTACAGCAATTGGAATGGATGTCTGCTGATACAAAGTTTTAACTTCGTCAACATGACCAGGTAGCAATGGCTCTTCAATAAACAGTGGTTGAACAGCTTCCAGCTTTCTTGCCAACTGTTTGGCCATAGCCTTGTGGAGTCGTCCGTGAAAATCCAATCCCACGTCAAGTCCTACTGCTTTGACCTGTTTGACTCTCTCAATACACGAGTCCAGCTCAGACGGAGAGTCCAGCCAGCCAATTGACTCAGTGGCATTCATTTTCACAGCAGTGAATCCTTGCTCCTTTCGTTCTTGAGCCTGGGCCATGACATCACTAGGCTTATCTCCTCCGATCCAGCTGTACACTTGAACTCTTTCTCGGACTTTCCCTCCGAGCAACTCATAAACTGGCACGCCTAGAGTCTTTCCTTTGATATCCCAAAGAGCCACGTCAAATCCTGCTAAAGCAGACATGAGAACTTCACCGCCTCGGTAGAACCTATGCCTGTAAGCAGACTGCCAGATATCTTCAATATTGGACACGTCCCAGCCGATAAACCGTTCTCGAAAGTCTTCAAACGCACCTTCAACGGCTTCTACGTGTCCCTCCAAAGTACATTCACCCCAGCCTACAATTCCAGACTCGGTTTCCACTCGGCAGAACAGCCATCGGGGTTTGACTCGGAACGTTTCAATGGTTTTGATGGTGTCTGCTTTAGAGCAAGGAGTAAGTCCTTTACGTTGGTCTGTTTCAAGAGGAGAGGGCATGGTGACAGGCTATACTGTAGGATGAAAATTAATAGATTTAATTGTATAGGGAAACTACTTAAAGCATTGGAATCCGCGCCGGGAACCTGGATCCTTAAATAGGTCTCTGAAATATCCGGACTTCCAAGAGATTCGTACATAGAGATGGGGAGGTGGGGGATCGCCGGCATCAGACGGAAATATTGTTCCGAGGAAGTAGAGAGAGCAGGGATTTGACAGAACAGTAGTGTAAAAACAGTTGTGTTAAATTGTTGTCATCATATGTACTAAGCTAGGAAGTCACAGCAACTTTGGAGAACTCTCAATTCGCAACTATGGAGTAAGACTGTGAATCACCAGCTGGAAAGTTTCTCGGCACAACTCAGGGTCTTTCCCGCAAAGGAAAAAGAAAATTGAGTCCTCAAAAGCGAAGAGCTTCAGAAAAGCGAGAAAACTCGGAAGTATTATTTTTCCACCTACGAGCACAAGAAGTATTAGCTGACACGTATATATAGGGATTACAGTACTTGCGTACATATGTACGTGGAACATTACGTTCCATTCATATCGTAGAGCTCAGTTAGTTACCCTAAATAATTAACGAGAATGCGTAGATCGAGCACTTCGTGACTGGCCATTCCGCTCAAGCGGGTAATTGCAATCAGAACACTAAGTATAAGTTAGTTAGCCAAAGCCAGAAATAATGACAATATACAATTATACGCACTAGTGAGAAACGACTAAATGCCGTGAGGAAGAGAAAAGAAGTAAAAATTTGTAGTGGATATGATGAATTCAGGGATCACACAACCCAAAACCAAGTTAGAAGTCAACACATCCGTCACGAGGTTATCCTCCAACCTCACACTGCCAACTAATAAGCAGATGGCAACTCGGAACCTGGCAATATATTGAAGAGGTCCCTTATCGACAGTTCTGTAATCAGGAGCATAGCTTTGGATTATTATCATAAGCCCATCTCTATTGAAAAAGTATTTCAACTGGAAGCTACACGTTAGATCCAAATAGGGCAGAGTCGTACGTCAGCACAAGTCCTTCGACTGGATATTCAAAAAGTTGATTATGAGCTGGTAGATATTTTGGACTTGGGACACTCGGGTGCTATTACCACTGGCCCCTTCATATGTGCAAGACCAAATAATCTCATAGTCTGTCTTAGCCACGACCACTTGCCAAAGCTTGGT
>JAJMIC010000041.1:0-16873 GCA_030583385.1 Spencermartinsiella ligniputridi
TTGGAGTTGGAGTTTTTTTTCGGAAAAGTCAGCATATGTTTTCAAAATACTTGAGCAATGATAATCTCAAAGCATTTTTCACTTCTCTTTCATTTAGTATCTCAAATTTAAACTTGAACCCAACTCATCTTTCCTGCACTGATCGGCGTAAATCGTACCATCTCACCCTGGAGTACCGAAAATACAGGATCTACGTTAAACATTATTCCTACAGTGAAAGTAATTGAGGATAATCCTCTGTTACAATGCATTTCGCTTGATGCTAGTATAGTCCAACCTTAAACTATAGCTGCATATACTATTTGATTACTGCTCCATGATGAGGGTTATTTCACGAAAAGGTTGCTTGTCTTGCAAGAAATTGAAAATTAAATGTAGCGAAGAACAGCCAGCTTGTGAATACTGCACTGCCACTCGGCGAAAATGTGAATATTCGCCGACGAAAAATCAAGCCGAGAAAGATAAAGTAGGGAAAAAAAAAGCGAATAGGGCCAAGCGATCGGTATTTGCCAACGCCGTCACAACTGCATGTTCGAAGGCCACCTCGCCAAAGTCGTTGACTATCTGTAACATTTACAAGAGGACGGAGGAAGAGCTGAGAACCATTGACTTTTTCGCTACGCGAGGATCAACAATTATCGGGGTTGGTAACCAGCTTGGGTCCCAGATGTGGTCGGATCTAGGGGTGCAGCTTGCATTGGAAAGCGACGTGGTTCTTAGTGGAGTGATGGCTTTTTCGACTGCTTTGATGGAGTTCGTACCTAATATGACACCTCAACGACCGAGTCTGGAATATTTCAATGCAGCAGTAAAGCAGTGCGGGTCTATAATAAGTACTACCAATTCTGATAGAGCCTTGATATTGGGGCTGACATCTTCCTTAATTTTGGCATATGCTATAGCTATTCCTGTCGTGCCTATTTTGAGCGATAGAGATTCGGGTGAAATTGATATTATTGGACTGGCACAAGCTACAAGAAATCTCATTCAACATTTTGATAATAAATTGAAGGACACCCCCATGACGGTTATCATGCTCAAGAAGGAGAAATTATTTAATGCGCCAGACATTGAGCTGGGGTTCATCAATTATTTGAGAGATCTGCTGGACAAGCAAGTGGCAGAAAGTGACATGGACTATCATGAGTATTCTGTATACAAACAGACTCTTCATCTGCTAAAGTTATTTTGGTCAAAGGCTATCCACGATGGCTACATAAACCCAATGGTGTATATGTTGAATTGGCTCCCAGACAAACTTAGCATTCTTTGTAGGCGGAAGGTGCCATTTGCTTTGATGCTATTCAATTACGTGGCCGTATCTCTAATTATTACGGTATTCAAAGGGCAACTTTGTCAGATTTGGGTCAATCAGATTTGTGGATCGTACTGTCTTATTCCGCCAGATCTACATGATCCTATAGACAAAGCACTAGGAATGATAACAGGAAGTGATTTCACAGAGGATGTACAACTATTAATTGGCTTAATACGCTTAGTCACTCCTTCGGGGTCTCCTGTGGAGCCAAAGAAAGCACTGCTTGAGCCTATCGAATAATGAGCCTTTGGCTCCAGTCCCCTGCTGCCAATGCTCCTGCACTGTCCTGAGTAAACTAGCAGAAATGCCACATATTGCACGGCTAGCAATAACAAATCTCCGTTTCTAGTACGATCTAAGCTCCACAACGACCAATCACCAAGACAAAATGTATAGCGGAAGCGCATAATTATCGCCATTAGATTTACCCATGAGTCCAATTATTGCAAAACTGACACAGAAGACAGCGTTCGCATATCGAAGTAGCTCTTTGCCCTGCAGTGCCGAGTCCCGACGAAGTGTCGGACATCCCTGGCTGGCAGAACAACGCAAGGTGAACAAGAACAGGACGAATACTTTAGACTTTTAATTCTGAATTTAGCGTGGTAGGATAGTGATCGAGTTGGCAAGGAGAAGTATGGTCGTCCTTACAATTTCTCAAACTCAGAGATTGAGGAATGTAGTGGAATGCAGCATTCAATGATACTAGCTGCATCTATAGTCGACCACAAGCTCAAAACAATTAAGGTACTATTTGAATACCAATACAACCATACATTGATATAAATTTAAATTTACCACTTAAAGGGAATAATACTATCATTTACTACCATCTTGAAGGATAATGCCCTGGTGGCGGTTCGAAGTACCCTTATTTAGGCACTGGAAGTCGAGCTGCTCTTTGATTATAGTTCAAATAATCAACACCAGCTGTCGAAACCGTATTTCCCCACCATTCCAAGCGACTCCCCGCCCAAAATCAAACGCCAATGTCTGAATAATTCACTTATTGCAACTCCAACATCAAACCCGGCTTTTAAAAGATAATTATACTTCTCAAACGACGATATCCATCATCGTTTGATGTAGTGCATGAAAGCCAACGACAAATAAAGGGTATTGGTAGCATAGCTCAGATTATTTCCATTTGTCAAGTTGAGAGATCCAGTCCAGAACACTGGAGGGTTGAAATCGTTAAAGATCCACACCCAGCTTGTGAATCGGTCAAAGATGTCAATATCTGCTTCGGACATGTTTCAAATAATCTTATCTCGCAGTGGCCGTGCATACTTCTGAGCGAGCGCCACTGATATTCCTGCCGCTGCTCCCAATAAGAAGCACCACGGTAAAATATGATATAACTGAAACATATTCTTTACACCCAAGGCACCATATTTGACAGCTGATATAAACAATTCTACAGCTGACTGACAAACAAAATGTTCAGGGTATTCATAATTACGAAGACTGTCTTTCAGGAAATGGCTTATCAACCAGATCAAAGAGCCAATAAATACAAAACAATTGATAAGAACAGAAATCATTTGACCCCTGAAAATAGCTCATGGAGGAAATTTAGCGTATAATGCCAACTATTGACTATTAAGATAAACTTCAGTCTGTGAATCAAAGTTTTGGCCAAATGCTGTAACAGTAACCTGAGCTTTGGGACTTCCTGCAAACCATACTCCGATCATGAGTTGGATGACTACAGTAAACCAGATACCTATATTAGAAGAAGCTAGAAGCATGGCGCAGGGATTATAATCACTCCACTCATCAATATGATTACCACAAGTGACCAGGCCGGAGTGTTGGTGGATAGACTTTCAGCGCGACGATGCCAAATACAAGTAAAATTAGTATGATTACCAGGAAACACCAATCAGGCACTCCTTGTATCTGGACATCATTTGAGTGTGAGCATTATCTTCGCTTGCGCAAGCCTGTTCCTAGGGTCTGAAACCACGCCAGAGCCTGGTTATTGCCTACTTTACCGTGCTCGATTGGTTGAGAAACATATAAGTCCAACTCATGCTATAAATTGCAAGCCAGTTACGTTGCTTAAACACATTAAGCCCTGAGAAAAATGAAGGGCCATATGCTTCATACGTTGACTTGTCCAAGAGTCCGTTTGTCAGTACTCGTGATACGTTGTAGAGTGTTCCATCGGTGGCAAATGTTTCGGCACTATTTATTGGCATGTACGCCGACCAATATTGATTTCCCCAGAACATTGCAATAATTATTAAACCGAATAAGACTCGTACCAGGTATTGCTGAAACGTGACTGGAAAAGGGAGTAAGCAGGCCTCCAGTTCCTGATACATTTCAATCAAATGTGGCAAGTGGATTAAATCCCGTTCCTCCATAAAATCCAGTAATCATACTAAGGTTGAAATTATCGGGAGCGATTCAGGTCATCCAGTTAAATGCGTGGAAGAGGAAATTTGGAACTCAAAAGTGCCAGGCCATTGCTACAAAGAGTACCATAAACAATCAGTATCTGGTAATGGTCCACCCGTGAACAACTTCCTTCGTTTCAGGAACTATCAATGCGTGTTCATAGCCAAGGTAGGAAATACCTTAGATCCAGAACACCGAGCAGGATAGATAACAAACCGTCTTGATGCACCAGCAAGACCAGAACCAAAATATTGAACTGAAAGAGCAAGAATTACTTCGTATCCGCTTCGTATCCGAAGGTCACCCAGGTAGGCCTAGAGCGGCAGCTTTTGGACTAAGTAAATGTAATAGGTACCACCCGGTCCATTTGCTACAGTGAAAAAAAAATAGTTGCGAACATCTGTTACTTATTTGACCATGGACCAGGATTAAGGGAATACTTCTTACCTCGAAAGGTGGGGCCTCAGTCAGTTAAAATCCTTGCTAAGAATAGGCGACAAGGGGCCCGTATCAGTTGAAGAGCGTGTGCTGACAAGCCGATAGCGGGTTGTCGAGGACTGAAGAAAGTGTTAATTGTCGTGGCAGCTGCCATCAATCCCAATCCCAAGAAGTGAGCTCAGAACGTCTCTAATGGTGCGTCCGGATCGTCAAATGGATCAGTAATAGCTCTTACCTCTGGGGATGGAGAATGGATATGAATAATGGCCGCCTCGAGTCTAGATGTCAATATCTAAACTAGCAGCTTTTGAACGCTGAACAAGATGTTTGATGTTCTGCATAGTTGGAGCCGGGAAGTTTGGATCATTACTATGATAATCAATTGCTCTTAAAAGGATTTTTCGGGCGTTATCTTCCGTGAGAGCGGAGACCTTTTCCAAGATATAGTCAATGTCCTTATTTATGAGTAAGGATATATGATCTGCCTTTCGACCATAGACGGAATAGACATTTCTTCTGAGACCCTCATTGATTTCAATGCCATCGTCGCCTGCTTCTCTGGATGGATTGACCAATTCGAGCTGATCTTGACGAATTGCTTTTATCTCCTCCATTGCTGTATAGCGACAAGAAACTTGATTATTCTTTGTATTCAAGCTTTCATTGAGTTTAGCTTCTCGGACCGTTTCCCGTGATTACATATTGTAAAAGTAACTTTCTTGGTCCGTGTTCCGCCAGTTTTTCATTCCCCTACATCTTCCCCGCAGTATATTGCATAGACCGTGCATTTGCATTTGGCCGTCATATCGCCCGTATTCTTCGCGCGACTTACAAAGAACCTGAACCAACTGAAACCTTCTTAAAGCTTTTTCTGAGATATTGGATATCATTTCATATATGATTTGTGTTTTGGCAATTGAGGCTGTTGGAGGTAAACTTGGATCTAACATTTTTGGAGGTGTCTTCTCAAGTTAGGAGATATGTAGGTGCCGCCAAAACTAGGAGGGCAACTGATCTACAGGGCTGTGACGTGATTGAAAGGTGTTCATGCATTTTGATATGCACCGTTATACTCATGTGGTAATGGCAACGGAAAGTTTCGGAAATTCTGGCCGGTCTTCAGTTGGACCGAGCAATTTTATAAGTCTGCATGAGTTTGGATTCGGTACTCTATTGGCGATCTATTCACCGACTTGTATGAATATTACTGGCCGCGATCATCTGGGGTCAGCAAACTCTCTTGCAACTCCAGATTTTGTAGTTAAATCAAGTGCAGAAAGATTATCAGAAATTAAATCATTGATTATCTTGCATAATGCATCAGAGTGACCGTTTACTCTAATACCGTATACTGCCACTAACGGTTTTGGGCTACATACACTAAAGTTTTGAAATTGCTCTTCCTGAAATTTTACCATTTCACGAAAAGTAGGGCACTGACGATGGGGCAGAATTGATAACATTATTCTGATGAAACTGGCTAGCCAATATGGCGATCGTTTCATACCAGATTCTAGCACTTGCCAGTACATATAGTAGTGAATACGGTAGCAGAAGGAAGGACACAGCGTGTGATATTGCGACACCACTCAGGATCTGGGAACCAACCACCGTTATAACAGCACTTCAGTATCGTGATATTCCTATAACTAATATGGGTATAGTGGTCGTCCAATCTCTCAATCCTGCCACCCGAGCCAGGGGATCTTCAAATAGTAAATAATTGAACATATCTACAGTAGGGTGTACCTATCGTATCAACTAGAAGAGATCGTCCAAGTTGTTTAAAGAATCCGGTCGGAGAGAGATGTGCACCACAGATGTACATAGGATTTATTCTATTAGCTGGTAAGGCTATAATTTATGAATTTTACCATTTATTGATTTGACTGCAAATGTTCAGATCCTAGTACACAATCAGATTCATAGTTACCGTGAAGGCAAATATAGAATTTCCAAGAGATCCCGGATACTCCGAGCGGCGAGCTCCCAGGCTATGATATTCAGCAGAATAGCATCAGCCGCCAGTTTCCGGCGGATTCCCAGAGTACTATACTAACCCCTCATCGGTCTCCCAAGAGTAAATGTATACCCAATGCTCCCCATATAGCCACTGAACCGGAGCTCGTTCATTGCATTAGGAACTATGACTTCTCGTTATTTGGTTTTCACCCGCTCACATGTGGATTTCTGACTTATCTCAAAAAATACAACATGGATAGTTCCAAATTTATAAGTATGGGAAGTTGTCATGAAGCAGCCCTTCTCCTGTGCTAAGCGATGTGAATTATGTTAATTCGCCATCTGAAGGAATTTTCATGTTTTCCAACCTTTTATTCGAGTTAAACTTGCCAGCTGTAGCGACTGCTGCAATGTAACGTATCTCCAAAAGCAAAAATACTACAGAAGACAGAACGACTCCAACTGTCACATCCAGATAAAGGTAATTCGCCTACGTATCCCATTCCATATCTCTCGACATAGACCAAAGGGAACGCTTCAAGGCAAATATACAACATACTATAAACGAATGAAACAAAAACTCCCACGAGGATGACAATAGGCTCTGTGGTTAGTCATACGAGCACGAGATCCAATGCCACACGCGATACAGCGGTTAAAGACCGATACATAGTTTCGAATTCCGAATGAATTGTCCAACTGCCCGTTTGCTTTCAAAGAGCAGCCGCCTTTCCCGTCAATATTTTGTGAAGCAGAGTTTCCGTATAGAAAAAAAACACGAGAACCAGTGCCAGATCTGCCATAATCCCGAAAATATAATGGTTCCAACGCCAACCGAGGTATGAATTAGCTATAAAGGCACCAACTGAAGGAGCCACTGTTAGCCCTGCGAAAACGGTCGCAATGAAACATGATACTGAAATCCTGAGCCATCGAATATTGATAGATTCACTCAATAATGCGGATACTACGGCTAATGGAGCAGATCCAATGAACCCAGCCAGAAACCCACATATAATTACAGTTTGTATATCTTCCGCAGTTGCTACTGCAAATGCAAAGACAATGAGACCAAATAATGAAAACATTAAAACCGGTCTTCGGCCGTATAAGTCAGACATTGGATCCCATAAAATAGGACCAGAAGCAAACCCAATGACATAAACTGCAATGCCTAAAGTTGCTACTTCACCACTAACGTGAAATTTCTCGGCCATATAATCAGAAGCTGGAGCATCTATAGCGGAGCCAAATGCAACCATCATCACACTATAAGCGCAAACGATCACTTTTGTAAATTGTTCGTTTGGCGGGCCAGTTTTTGGGATGCAATAGGTCGTCTGGTCCGGTAACGTTGACTAAATACAATTTCTCATCTCCCTCGCTATCAGGGAGCCCCAAAGCAGATTCAATCAGCGAATCTTCACCATTGGAATTCCCCACTGATCCTGTTGAATTTTCTTCTTTAGACGGTAAAGACATTCTCGCTCTTTCTGACGAAAAAGAACCAGCTTTTCACGAATATCAATCAGTGCGCAGGAGTGTGGCATTGTTGTATAAATATCCACTCCAAGGCTCTTTATGGCGAAACCACTTTGGCTGAACACGTGGATCAAGGTCTACGAATTATGTCCGCCATGTCCCCGAATTAGGAAACTTAGTTTAAGTGGTTGAATCTCAGACTGGTAACTGTAGGTAATAACGAATGAGGGAGGGAACCTATTCCATCGGGCTGTTACATAGATGAGTTGCGACATTGCGTCTGATTCCAATATGACCTAGAGCCGGCAAGTGTTTGGAGATTGTTCAGTAATTTTTATTTTTGGATATGGTAAGACGCAAAATTGACCAACTGACCATCGGTTTAAAGTCGGGCCGAGATGGAGCACATCGGAACGTGGAACGTGTTAAACAGTTTCGTGATAGGCCAGACAATGACGGAGATAGATTTGAAATTTTTGCTGAGACAAAAGATCAAAACTAGCGATTCGGTGACCGATATATTGCGGAGAAGCGAATTGACACTTTCCGCTTTAGGATATCTCCGCGGAGAATATCGAAATAGGAAATTACGGATATTAGTGGCTGAGGTGGGTGAAAAAAGAAAAGCTGACAACAAGAATTGCTTATGGTCTCACAACCATCTCGTGAGAAATTCGTAAGACGCGATATTATAATCATCTGATACCGTTTAAATTATCTCATAAACAGATAGAAATTCTTTATTTTAATATTTGATATCGTTGGTAGCGCCAAGACTCTGTTGTAATAACGGTATCGTGCTGCATTATATGCGTTTTTTTACTTTTTTAGGCTGCAAAATATTTCAATAATTTAGACCGATCAGCTTCCCCTTCTATCCGGACAAGTGTTATATCAAGAAGCAGACATGGGACTTGTAAAACAAGGAATATGTCGTCACTTTACTTGTAAGTGTCTCGGAAGCGATACACACTACTGATATGAGAAGTAATGCTTGTGATTTAAGAGCCTGGATTACTTTCTTTGTAATGCGATCTAGTGTTCTAACAGGGACCGGCGGATTTCCGCATATTGGTTGCTCCCTAAGATGGGCAATATAAAACTCCGTCGGTAGCATCCTTTCTCAGGTCTACGCTCTATTGGATATCCCAGAAATGTTTGAGACTACATCACACTTGATGCGTGATGTGCTGCCGAGTCGCGCAATCTATGACACTGGTTATCCAGATCTTTCTGGTCGCACATATATCGTAACAGGATTGGTGTAAAGGGAATTGGGTTTCATGTTGCACAGCTACTGTTAATGTCTGGAGCTAGAGTATATAGCTTCGAGGAAGAGCATTAAACTTGAAGTGGCCATTGCTGCTCTAAAGTGCCGTTCGCTGAAGTTGACTATTTTCTTCTTGATTTCAATGACTTCGATTGGTACCGGTCTTAAAAGGTTTCTTTCAAAAGAATCAAAGCTTCATGAAGTTATTCACAATGCAGGAGTGTTTTTGCCTCCCCTAGGTAGTAAGACAGCTCAAAGGTATGATGCACAGTTGGGTGTGAATTCTATTGGTCCGTTCCTGTTACAAAGGTACCTTGATGATATTATAATTCGGACGGCAAAAACAGCTTCCAAAAACACTGTCCAAATAGTTCGGGGTTCTTCTTTTCTTCGCGTTTTGGCCCCTAAGGATGGTGTAAACTTCGAAGACATGAATCTTGAAAACGGATCCAACATGGATAAGTATAGTCAATCTAAATCAAATAACTTAATGCTGGCTATATTGTGGCAACGAAAGCACCCCAGACGCAAACGTTTTGAGCCTGAGTGTCCACCCAAGTGTTCTAAAGTTTGAAATGTTACGACACACTGGTGGCATTCGTGCAATGGCAATTAAAATGATAGCTCACCCTCCGCTGCTCGGAGCGTATTCTGAGATTTGTGCTGCAATCAACCTGGCATTGTCTATTGAGAACAATGAGGAGATTATATTCTCACATTTGGAGCTGTCGGTAAGGACCGGAGTGATATTGTCAATGCCGGAGAAAGGAACCAGCTCTGGAAGTGGCTCAGAAACCAGACAAATGCTTACTATATGGGCTGAAAAACTAATTTCCAGTCTACGGAGCATGTGATGATGATGGCCCTAGTAAATAAGAAGTGTTAAAATTTTATTCTTCTCTATCATAAAATCTTAAATTACTCTACATTAAACCAATTTTTGTTGATCATTTTGATGCGTTCGGTATCGTCCAGAATCGTAGAAGTCTTCGAAAGATTTCCATGTTCCGCAGCACCCAAGTCATCTAATGGAGAAACACTTAGTAGTAACGGCTGTATTCCACCTTTCCAAAACGAAAAGCTGCATCAAGAGATGACTATGAGCCTCTGTCGAACATGGTGATTCGAGGAGACTTATGATCGGACTATGTTGGCGTCTCTAATGCTTCAGAAAGACATGACCTCCTTTCATCTCCGTTTTACAAAACAAATTCTTTCTTAATCTTCGAGGTTGTGAAGTTTCAATACCTCCAGCACTCAACCAATGAAACTTGTAGCCTAGTCTAAGAGCCTTGACAGACCATTTAACGTCTTCTTTGATAGTTTCTTTTCTGGAAAATTCGAACATGTAACCAATACGAAACAGACTGCCTATAGGAATATTCATTCATGAATCTATAATATTATTGTACATTATCTTGAATTTATTGCAATGCTAACCCTTTCCATATCTATTAGAAAGCACAGTTTTCATTAATCTGTGACGCAACCGAAGAGAGCCAGTACCAAATGATAAGGCTATCCTATGTTCGTTGCAGGTATAGAGTTCAATTCGTTTCACTTATTCTATGGAGCCGACTTTGATGTGTTAGAAAGCTTGAAACACAAATTTCCGAATACTATTTCCCAGCAAGAGAGGCTATCATCCCCTTTGGTCTCCACATTTGTCTTTTATTGGGATTGAGATTTTGCTCTGACGGTTTAATTTTAAAATCGATCAGGAGGAAATAGAGATCTTTCGATGTGCATAACAGAAAATCTTATTAGGTTTTAGAGACTATCTTTAGGATATTTTGCTTACTTATATTTTATTTATAAACCTTTCATTGCCAAAGCAAATTATCCAGATAAACGAACTGGCCCTCAAGAATGGAGCTCTTAAATTCAAAAGAGCTACTCCTTATCACTCCTGTCAGCAAGTTGGGAAGCAGAGCTCTTGTGATAACCCCTCTTCCGAACTTCAATTTCGGAACCTCCTCGTATGACAGCCACTCGCATCCTGGATAGCAAGTTATGAGCAGCATTCGAGTGGTTATATACACCTCCATTAAAAATAGCTGTAGCATCCTTTCCAATGGCACATTCAATAAGGGCTTTCCCACCAGGGTGCTTTTCAATGAACCCACTAATGTCGTGAGCAATTCCACTAATTAAGATAAGGGATTGAGATTTTGCCTGACTTTTAAAGTCATCGTACTCAATGATCGGCAGTATATCTATTGGGACACCCCAGTTCAGTTGTGTCCGCCATCGGTCCAGTTTCTTCTGCTTCTGTTGGACGATGCCCTGCTCTATAGCATTTTGAGAAAACCTTTGTAGATCATAAGCCAACCCAATCTGCTTCATAATCCAAATCAAAGATTTTGTAGGATCATACTGGTACCATTTCAAAGCATTCCTATAGTCGCTGGGAAACTCGTGATGAAAGTTATGGAAGCCCTCCCCAAAGGTAACAAGTGCAGTCAAAACATTATCCCGAGGAGTTCTGCGGTCGTCAAAAGGCTGCTCTCCTAGCCAGTGGGCAAGCGAATTGACGCAAAAAGTTGACTGGTGAACAAAGACCATTCGCAGTACTCCGGCATAAACAAGACCGCCCCAGGCATCATTCCAACCAAGTTTAGCCGTCATTGAAGGTAAAGCAAATCCAAAAATAACCAACAATTGGACGTAGTAGCGGTGCTGGAATTGGATCATACTATCGGAAGACAAGTCACTGATATCTGTTCGTCCTTTTAATTTCGGATTTTGTTTGAACAACATCCAACCCATGTGTGAAAACCAAAATCCTTTGCGAGCATTGTATGGGTCTTTATCAGTGTCTGTGAATCGGTGATGAGTTCTGTGGCCACTGCACCACCATTTTATGGACCCCTCTCCCGCTGAAGTTCCTGCAATCATGAATAAGAGCCGAAGAGGATATCGCGCTTTGAAAGATCTATGAGACCACAAACGGTGATATCCGGCTGTGACTCCCAACCCAGAGAAGAAGTAATATCCAACTGCCAAAAATGCAGTTTTTGTTTGCAGCGGGACAAATGGGATTGAGAAGCAGCCAGCAAGAGGTATGAGTATAATCATGATTACACTGAACCAGTTGATATTCTTGAAGGACCATTTCAGCTTACACCAAGAACTCTGCTCTGTTTGCCGTTGATAGATACTCAAGTTGCTTTGCGCTGCTGCTCCAAAAGCAGTATCGACAACTTGCTCGTCAATGTTTTCAAGACTAGAATTCTGCATAGCTTGTAATGATGAGAAAGAGTTTAGGAGAGGTACTGTATTTGCAGGCGTGAGAAAAATATTACCTTGGATAGAGTTACTGTTGGATCGTCTCTGTGCACTCTCTCTTTTGTAGAGTTTGAAAGATCAGCAAGAGATGGATACCTCAATCGTTCTAGTTTTTGTTGCTCTATAGACTAAACTGTTTCACAAGTAGATATATATATTTCCCTCACCTTAATACTTTTATGTCAGCCTATGTTGTGAAATCTCAACAAGGTTGGGGTATTGAATCACTGGTTACGGTGCATGCATTGATCTACTGAGATCGAATTGAGACTATTCTCAAACCTCAACAAGGTTAAGGTATTGAATCACTGATTAGGTGCATGCATCGATCTACAGAGATAGGATAGTGTCGTCATAGCGTTTTCCAACGACATTTGTTTATTAAAAAATATAATAAAAGTTTTTTGGGACACATTTTAATAAATAGATATACTTGTGGCGAAGTCATCGAGAGGATACATATTTGCGAAAGTACCGTCAGACCGACAGAAATGTGCAGGGTCAAGTCTCAATAGCTAGATTATAATCATTGTAGCCATTGCTATTATCTAATCCGACCAATTAGACTTGACTCGTATTTTGTATTAGATAGTTAGACCAGGGTTGATTAAAACTTTGAAGTCAAATGAAAGCCAAATCTCCTATTGCACCACTCATCGAAGATATAATTTTATCATTTTGTTCGACACCTTCTTTCTCAAGGGGACATGATCGTATATCCATAGTTAAATGGACTAGGAAATCGACGAAAGAAATCGAGATAAATGGAACCGCCAGCTTATTCAAATAAGACCTAGGATTGTCTCAATTAGCCATTTTGTAAATATTCGGCGATTTCCTTTGGAGCTCCTCCTGAAACTCGTTGTAGAACGCGTCTTAGACTTGCATAAAATACAAATAGATCAAGATTGTCCTCAAGGAACTTGAGCTTATCGCATCATATATAAATCGCAAAATTACCGTAAAGATTTTTGATGTACTTTCATTGGTGATAAGAACACTACTTGAACTGTTGAGTTAATTAGCAGAGTATGTTTATTCAAAGCAGGCTCTAACAGGCCTGCGCCCGTTATTGCTGAAATTCCATACCAGCAGTTCAATGACATTTAATGCGTTGACAACATTATATCTTCATTGTTTACTTACGGCTACAGGCATAGCCACCTAAAATCACGTAAAACTTCGCACATGAGAGTTGTATTGAATTTTCCAAGATAACCCTACAATTCGTCTAGCGATCATTTCCTAAGTCATTCGTGCCTTGCATTGAAAAAAGAACACGATAAGCTATTTCTGGTGATCTTTACTATTTACGGTAGGCATAAAGTTCTGTGAATACGGACGTTTCGAACCTGAACACAACCTATACAATCATGGAGTGAGATGCTTGGTTATACCAAGTGTTGTCATTGAATTGCGTTACTAATTCGTTGCTTGAGCCGATCGTTTAATAGCAAGTAAGAAATTTAGTAGTCTGTTACATTTTCTACTGATATCATCATGACCAGAGCCGAGTGTAGCAGGAGCAAATACAGTGCAAAATATATACTAATATTTCAAAACTTTAATAATCAAAGGGTACTAAATATTTGTTTTGGATAAGCTCTAAACTTCCTGCATTTCCAAAGGTAGATACAAATCTTCCATTCTGTTGTTTCTCTCTCAAATGCTGTGTATAAATGATTGTGATCACTATCCCGAGCAACTTAAGCCTTGCCAAATAGTCCGTGTGGGGAGAAACGCTTGCTGATAAGAGCCAGCAGTGTACTGAATAGAACAACGGCCCCACTAAAGTAAGAGATACGCCGAACATTGTTAGGATCAGTTAGTAGAGCAGTGCTGATTGGAGGACCGATCAGTGCTGCTGTAGAGGCCAGAGAAATTCCCATTCCCGCGTAAGTGCCAAAGTTCTTAGGATCGTCAGAGCATGAAACAATACTAGCAAACATGGATGTCACGATGGCTCCTGAGCAGAATCCATAGAGTGCAGCGAACACTATAATGGTGGCGTTGGTTTGGACTTTCTGCCAACAGAACAGTAGAATTCCGGTTAAAATGCTTGACAGTACAACTATATTTATAGGCCCAATTTTATCAGCGAAAATTCCTGTCAATATTCTTCCTGGAAATGATGCCGAGTTCAAAATTGATACAAGATAGCTGGCCAGTCCTATACTCATGCCCTTGCTGTGAGCATATAGGGGTAGCACAAAAATGGGACTGAAAAAGCCAAGCTGGAGGAAGAAAAACACAGCAATAAGTAAGCAGTACAAAGGGGTTTTAAACGCAGAAGGAATAAGGTACTGGCTCTTGCGTGGCGGAAGACGTGCTTTTACAGTGAGCATTGTCAAGCTCATAATGACCAGAAAGATAAAGCCAATGATTCTGACACTCCAACCAAAGCCTAAGTTGCTGTAGAGTAATTTAGATAGAATGGTGGGAAGAATAACGCCGCCTAAAGAGGAACCGGAGGCCACCACTCCCATAGCAGCAGCTCTCTTTTTCTTGAAATACTGTGGAGTGGCCCCTAATGCGGGACTCATCGCCAACCCGCTTGAAATTCCACCAAGAATGCCCTGGGCCAACATGAACTGCCAATACTCTTTGCACAGACTTGTCATCATCACTGCAAATATATATACAAGAATAGCTGGCCGAATAGCTTTGGCCCCGTATCGATCAAATAGTGGGCCACCTACAAGCGATGCTGCAAAAACGAAAAAGTTCTGAAGAGAACCAATCCAAGAGATTGAAGATGTAGAATAGTGGAGTAGTTGATGGTCCTCATAGTATGCCTGATATACTCTTGTTAATGTTGGTTCTTACACAACAATCGGCTACGACTGATCACGCTTACCCCCATGAATTGGCATAACCCATTGTGCAGAACAATGTTGCCGAAGCACCAATTGCGACTGACCATGCCTTGAGTCCTCCTTCGGGATAGTTGTCAG
Source organism: Spencermartinsiella ligniputridi (assembly GCA_030583385.1). Lineage (NCBI taxonomy): Eukaryota > Fungi > Ascomycota > Dipodascomycetes > Dipodascales > Trichomonascaceae > Spencermartinsiella > Spencermartinsiella ligniputridi. The sequence goes on from JAJMIC010000041.1 coordinate 15,119, forward strand.
GATCTTCAACACGACTCTCAACGGGTTCATGTCCAGTGGTCCCCGACGGAACCTCCTCCTTTGTTTCGAAATTGCTTTGGTTCACAATTTTCTCAGACATTTTGACGACTGGCAATGTATTATGATATTAGTACTTCTTTCGAGTTTTATTTCTGGGGTTTTATATAGAAAACTCAAGCAGCTTTCCCGCTCCGTTTTCTCGGTTTTCTCGGTTTTCTCGGTTTTCTCGGAGCGGGAAATTACATTATGATCAGCACCGCACCTTGCTGCATTATCTCATTATTCATCACTGTAGAGATGACGGATATGGTGGAAGTTCCTCTCGGAGCGGGATACTGAAGATCTTCTACGGGAATTACCTAATTTATAATATCTGTTAGCAGATTCTCAGATAATGAACATTTATTTTTCGGATGCGGAGATATGTGAACAAAAGTAAATCCAGTTGGAGTCGGCAGCCCGCTATTTCCTTTTTAGGTATCTCCCCGCTGTATCGGTATCATTATGGTAAAAGACTTATTGGATCGGTTATGTGTCGTTCCAGAAATACCCGAAAATAGAGCCGGTAATAATCGTTTTAGACAAAACAAATGCTTTTGGGAGGAGGTGTCACTTTAGTGAGCTATAAGATAAAAGCAATCTCAAGCTGACATAAGTCAGAGTGAATCACAGAGGAACTGGGTTTCGACTGCATTTGCCGAGTTACTTATTACTTCTTACACTGATTATATACACATATTTGAGCTTTCAAAAAGCTGGGAAGCCATAGATAGAGTATTATTTATTAGTTATACTAGGTTGATAAGTCTCTGAGTTAAGGTGCATGGTACACAATAGTTTGATTATAAAATATGTTTCTCTCTAGAAATGAGTATTGATGGCTATCTTCAGCATATCGATCAAGGGAATATAATTTGCAACTTCCAAATCAAAATCAAATACAAAACTTATAAAATCTCGAAAATGGAAATCTGAGATAACTATTGCGAGATAATATTGATCGAGTGCTATAACTCTTTGTGCTCCGCAGTCGTTATTCGCATCCCGGCTAAGAATTCAGGTTACAGGATAGGATCTCATCTGTTGGAGAAGCTCGCTGGCATCTATAGGAGAGAAATTGACAGTAGAACTCGATGTCTGCTAAATCAAAAAGTAGATACCTGCAGTATTGGCGGACAACATAGTGTGACCCAAACGAATATTTATACCGGGATCTGGGGGAGTGTCCGCTACCGCCTTTCAGCACACAATTCAGATCCCAGGATGGGAATGGAACACAGTCCGTTCTTCCCACATGCCTATATGTTTTCTACTTAGGGCACGTATAGCCTCTGCCTGTAACCTCTTTGCCTCAGAGATTAGCAACAATCTACAATAAGCTCCAGATATGACAACAGGAACACCAAATAATGATTAAAGGTATTGAGCAGATAATCTAGAACAGCTCTGCAATAGTAGACCCTCTATCAACAATGACATAGAATCTGAAAATTACACTCGCCGCGTAGAGGTGTTTAAGTTTAATTACTTACTCAATTTTGTATTTGATGTGCCGATTCATCTCCAATTTCAGACATCTTCTCTTCCAGCAGCTTGGTCATCAGTTTTACAATCTCGGCATAATGAGGATCGTGGAATAGATTAAAGAGTTCTAAAGGATCTTCCTGGCTATCGAAAAGTTCCCACTCGGGCTCTTCCTCACCCTGATTTGTTCCAGGAAGTCCCAATCCCTCGTTGTACCAGTATATCAACTTG